>MU227853.1:4031607-4064385 GCA_018584345.1 Thuja plicata
ACTCAGGTCGAGTAGAGTCAGTGAAAACTCAGAATTGCCTAGTACAATAGGACTTTGATGATTTAGAAGAATGACAAATGCAATAAAATTGGTTAGGGTTGCAAGATGCCAATTTTGGGGTGTTACAAGTGTATACTGATTAATCTAGATTAGTTAGGTGTAATGAAAAACACTAAAGTAATTACTCATAAACACATTGACAAATGGATTTTTAATGTGGAAACCCTATAATGGGAAAAAAACACTTGGGACCGGTAACCCAAAATTTTCACTCTTATGAAGTGACCTCAGTGAAGAGCCAACCCTGTTAAAGGTTACAAACACACTGTTAAGTGCGGCCTTGTTAGAGAATTTATCACTAACCGTTAATCACTTGATATCTGGCATTTCACTATGCTATCTTCATGAATTAACCTTTTGATACTCCTTGGGATGTATCTCATTATATAAAGTATTTTTTTAGATCCTACTTGGTTAAGAGACTTCTCTGATTCAATGGTTAAACTAAAACAACATATGATATGTTCATATAAACAACTATACTTTGTAGATGTTCAGATCTATTGTAAGCTCATAATACCTTTCTGATCAATGTATCTATTCAATACCTTTGCTCCACTTCTTTCTTCTCGGTGATGTTGTGCTTCTCTATTTCTCAGTGTCCGCAAAAATCTTTAGCTTTGTTCTTTAGCTTGATTGATCAGGACTATATGAAGTCATTCTTCACTAGTATCTCTTCAGCATCTTCTCCTCTATTCACCCCTAATTCATAATGAATCAACTTGTCTCTTTATAGACACGATTTCACCATTTCTAAGTCCTTGACTTTCTTGTTCTTGGCGTGATCTGCAATTCTTGTCTTTCTTTCTTTAAAGCTTTACTTTAGTTTTATCCCATAGATTTCTCTTAGACAACTGGAATAAAACAACTTTAAATCTCTCGCTTATCTCTAGCTTTAACTTGTCGATGAAAACAATGTAAACAACCAGTTAACTCCTTCTTTAGCTCTTGCCTGCTAAGTCTTTTGTCATTTCTGAAATTTTGTTATTTTTGTTGTTTAACTCCTTGTTAGCTCGGTCAACACTTCAGTTATCCTCGGGCGTCTCCGTCGGGGTTATCTGTCTGTCAGAAAACATTGTGAAGTTCTGCTTGGGTTACTTTGGTTCTGCTTGTTGGTAATGCTTGCTCAGGTTTCTTTCTCGGGTATCACCATGACATTCCTCTCAGGGTTCTCTATCTGTCAGGGTGAACTGACCATCAGTGTTTGTTGTCACTTAGTGCATACTAAAATTTTATGCATTACTGAAAGCATAACCTTAATATTTTTGGTTCTCTAAATTCTTTGACACTATGTATATAACCAATTAGATTATATAAATTTGAAATCAATGACAATACAGTACATTAACTAATTTAATGTCTTGCATTAACTTTCTACAGCTTGTTGATGATCAACTTAACTTCTTCAAACATTGAATCAGTTATGGTTCATCAATCTCTCCCTTTGGCATTGATGGAAACACACTATATTACTACTAATACAATATGAAATATATCAATTTTAGTTCATCAATCTACCAATCTTATTGTTCTATAACCAATACAAATGTCTGGCTCTCGGTAAGCTCATATACCTTAGATTTGTTTCTTGCAGAGTGCTTTCTTCAATCTTCAATCCCTTCACTAGAAAGATGTAGAAGCTTTTGATTCTCTCTCTCCCTTTTTTGTAGAATCTCTTCTCTATGTTGTCTCTCCCTTTGACTGTTCCTCTCCTTGATCGTCTCTTTTTCCTTTGACAATAATATAGAATACTCTCTCCCTTAAGTCATCTCTCCCTCAGGATAATTATGATGGATATTTCATATGTAATGTATCCCTTTGGATATTCTCTCCCTTATAGGTTACATCTCTCCCTTTGACAACAATGCCAAAGTATATCCTTCCTCATTTTTATAATGAACTCCTTGAATTTCCCTATCCATCAGCAATACAATGACTCTCGTGTTCGGTGCAGATATGTACCTTTCTGTGTACTGATGTATCTTTTGCAGTCCATCGCTTTGCTTTCATCAACATGAATGATCTAATTTTGTGTAGGCTCATGCAGCCTCCTAGTCATCTTATTGACTAATAGACAAGGGTTGGACCCCTAGTCTCTTTCTCAGGTACTCAAATCTATCTTTAGGAAACGGATTTGTTAATATGTCAGCTAATTGTTCCTTGGATTACGCATATTCTAGTATCACCTCTTTCTCTTGCACTTTTTCTCTTAAAGAATGACACTTGATAGCAATATTCTTAGTCTTAGCATGCATGACAGGATTCTTAGATATGTTTATTGCACTAGTATTATCACAATAAATAATCACTGGTTCAAGAATAATCATATTCATACCTTCTAGTAACTGTTTGATCCATGCAATGTTAGAGCAGTTTGTAGAAGCAGTCACATATTCTACTTATACAGTAGATTGTGAGATGCATTCTTGCTTCTTGCTTGTCCATGTGACAAGTTTGTCACCCATGAAGAATGCTCCCCCAGTTGTGTTCTTTATGTCATCTAAGTTTCCATCCCAGTCTGCATCTATATAGACTTGTAGCTCAAATTTTCCTTCTATTTTATACCATAAGCCATATTCCTTGGTGTTCTTTAGATATCTTAGAATTCTCTTGACAACAGTCATGTGTGATTCTTTGGGATTAGCAGAGAATCTTGAAACTATTCCAATTGCATGTGTTATATCTGGTCTAGTATGAACAACATACATTAGTCTGCCAATCATTGATCTATATAGGGTCTGATTTACCTCATTTGACTTATCTTCTTTTGTCAGCTTAATCCCGGTTTCCATAGGTGTTCCAACTGGTTTGGAATCTTCTATTTTGAATATCTTTAACACTTCCTTGATGTATTTGGATTGTGTGATATATATGCCTGCATCCTGTTGAAGAATCTGTAGACCAAGAAATAATTTGATCTCCCCAAAAATTGACATCTCAAAATATTTTCTCATTTCATTAGCAAAGGATTTACACAATATATCATTACCCCCAAATATGATATCATCAACAAATATTTCAGCAATCAGAATATTATCATTAGAATCTTCTTGTAAATACAAATTTCTATTTTCACTTATTTTTACAAATCCAATGCTTATGAGATAGGAGTGAGTTCTTTCATACCATGATCTAGGTGCTTGTTTCAATCCATAGAAGGATTTATGTAGTCAACAAACCATGTTTCTCTTGTTAGGATCAACAAACCCTTCTGGTTGTTCAATGTATACCTCTTCTTCTAGTATTCCATTTAGGAATGCAGATTTGACATCCATCTGGTATACCTTGAATCCTTTGAATGCAGCATAAGAAAGAATAATTATTACTCCTTTTATTCTGGAAATGGATGCAAAGGTTTCTCCATAGTTAATACCTTGTTCTTCTGCATACCCCTTGTATACTAGTTTTTCTTTTTTCCTTGTGACTTCTCCATTCTCATTCAGCTTGTTTCTGAATATCCATTTGGTACCGATGACATTCTTGTCATCTGGTCTTGGTACTAATGTCCATGTTCTATTCTTCTCAATCTGTTCTATCTCTTCATTCATAGCACTGACCCATTCTTCATTTTCAAGTGTAGTATTAACAGATTTAGGCTCAAAATCACAAGTTAAACATCTAGTGTTGAGTGACTTACTTCTTGTTCTCATTCTAGCCTTCTTGTCTCCTATGACATGGTTTTTTGGATGATGTCTTCTAACATACTTGGAAAGTATCAGTTTAGGTCTTTGTTCATCATTCTAATCCTCATCTTGACCTTCATTCTGATCTCCATCACTCGGAACATCATTTAGAGAAATTTCCTAATTTCAGTATTTGCATCCTGATGCTCAGGTGCAATGTTATATTTCTTAGGAGCGATACACTGTTGCTCGGGCAGAGTGTCAGGTTCTTCATTGTCAACAAACCTGTTCTAGTCTTTTGGTTCTTTTATTCTTTCCTCATCATTTTTCTCTGCATATTCATCTATTATGGTATTTTCACTTTCAATGATTTTTTTAGAGGACTTGTTAAGACATTTATAAGCCTTTCTTTTGGTGGAGTACCCTAGAAAGATCCCTTCTTCACTTTTGGATTCAAGCTTTCCATTTATATTTTATTTCAAAATATAACATTGACTTCCAAATATTCTGAAGTAACTTAAATTGGGTGTGTATCCATACCATAGCTCATAAGGTGCATTCTTGGTGTCTTTCTTCAATTGTACTCTGTTCAATGTGTAGACAACGGTACTGAAAGCTTCCCTCAAGAATGTTTGAGTGATTCTTTTTTCTATTATCAGTATTCTTGCACAATCAACAATGGATATGTTTCTTCTTTCAACAATCCCATTTTGTTGTGGTATCCTTAGTTTAGAAACCTATCTTTTAATTCAATGCTCATTGCAAAAGTAAATGAATTCATCAGAAAAAAATTCTCCTCCTCTATATGATCTTAAGCATTTTAATCCCTTACGAATTTTTTTTTTCAACCATAGCTTTATACCATTTAAACATCTTGAATGCTTCTAATTTTTCTTTTAAGAACATAACTATCATCATTATAGAATAATCATCAAAAAAGAGAATGAAATATCTATCACCATAGTAACTATTTGTTCTCATGGGTCCACATAGATCAGTATGGACTAATTCTAGAATAGCATTAGATGTATGGGTTTTTCTCTTGAAACTAAACTTTTTTATTTTACCTTTTTGACAATTCTTACACATGATATTCTTGAGCTTTGACATGCTCAGCAAGCCTCTTACTTTCCTTTTATTGCTTATCTTAATCATGTTTTCAAAATTCACATGATATAACCTCTTATGCCACAACCATAAGTCTTCATTTCTAGCCATTAAACAAGTGGTTTTTATATCATCAAGATAGAATAGGTTACCTTTGGTCTGTTCACCAGTTCTGATCAACCTTCCTAATTCATTAAAGATCGTTGCCTTTTTTTTCTCAAATGCAGCTCGGTGACCTATGTTATTCATCTGTGAAACACTCAATAGATTATAGTTAAGTCCTTTTACCCAGTACTGCCTAGACAGGGCCTGGACTATCTAGCATATATATTTGAAACACCCAAATATGTCTATTTGGGTGAATGAGAAAGGACCATCTGGTTACCTCCATGATGTCCAAGACTCCCTCTTACCTCTGTGTGGCATTGTAAGCCTTGTGGCCATATTTGCACTAAACTGGTGTATTGTATCCCTGTGGATCCATTCAAAATGAATCCACCTAAGCCATCCACCATTCTTAGGTCCATGAGAGGTATTGGGAATATGTTTTATGCCAATTTTTAAAGGGTGTAAGTGTCAAGGTTGGCCACTCCTAACCAAAGGAGCTTAGATTCTAGTGATTAGATCAAGAAGGAGATGAAGAAGGAGGGTTGTCTTCAAGGATGACCAATGCAGAGATTGTTAAGTACTTGAGGGACAAAAGACTAAGGTACGATACACAAAGAGACATAGAGATGCAACGAGTAATGGATGAAGTGGAAAGGCTTAAGGAAGAGCTTCATAGGAAGATTGGTGGTAACTCTGAGGATGTTGACAAAGGGAGTGAAGAAGAACCCCTTCAGTAGGAAGAAGAAGAATTTCCTGTAGATTAGAGGCTTCTAGTGAAGACTCTTAAATCCATGGAGAGAAGAACCATGGACTCTAAGCTTGACTTACCCACCTATGATGGGAAGATGGATCTTGATGCTTCTAGGGAGTGGGTAGATGCCCTCTCATATTTCTTTGATTGTGAAGATATCCCTAAAAAATTTGAGGATAAAGATGGCCAAGTCAAAACTCAAGGGTTCTGCACTTACATGGTGGAACTTCACTCAAGATGATAGGGTGAAGAGTGGAAAGAAATGAGTCACCACTTGCAAGAAGATGGTGAGAAAAGTAAGGGAAGCATATGTCCTTGAGGAATATGAAGTCCAACTCAATAAAAAGGAGGATGAGTTTGAGACAAAAAGAAATGAATGTTTCATCATATACGGAAAAATTTCAAAGGCTTGTCATGAAGACCAAGATGATAGATCCAAAATGTGTAAAACTTGCAAGATACGTGAAAGGTTTGAAGATCTCCATTCAAGATGAATTGAGCCTAACTAGTCCTAAAATAGTACAACAGTTATTTCAATTAGGATTAAAGGTGGAGGAGAGTTCAAAATAAAAAAAGACCAAGTGAATAGGAGAAGGGGTAGGGGAAGAAACAAGAATAAACTCAACAAACAACTCACAGGTAGAGGTAACTCTTGGAGTAGGGGATAGTCAAGTAATAGTAGGAAACATTTTGATCAAAACCAATCAGAGAGGAATGAGATCAATGAAAGAGGAAATTTTAGAGGTAGGAGGCCCTTTGGCAGAGGAAGAGTGAATGGTCCTTTAAGATGTTACCAGTACAATCAACTTGGACACCATGTTGGAAGATGTCCTGAGAAAGGGTACAATAATCATGGAGAAAGAAGAGCACAACTAATTCATGAAGATAATCAAGGTGACAATCCAAATCCTGGAGATCTAGAACCAGAAGAAGGCATAAGTCCGATGATGAGAAAAACATTTTTGCAAGTACCATAGACCGTGGAGCCATCACAAAGAAATAATTTGTTTAGGACAAAGATAAAGTGCCAAGGAAAGGTATGTAACTTGCTTGTAGATTCTGGTTCAACTGAAAATATGGTTTCTAAGGAAATGATACAAAATTTAAATTTGAATAAAGTTCCCCATCCTTGTCCTTATCATGTATCTTGGCTCACCAAAGGGCAACAAACTTTAGGAAGGCCTTGGCAGTATGATGTGGATGCCACACATAACTGCAGAAAAAATACTTACACCATTGTGAAGGAAGGAGTCACCTATACCATGAAACCACTGCCTGATAAAAAGGAAAATAAAGAATCCACTGTTGTAGTCATTGGTAGAAAGGAAATGGAAATAACATTAAGGGAATCAAATAATGAAGGGTATGTGTTGGTTTTGAAACCCAAAGATAATGAAGTCTCCAAAAAGATAGAAATTATACCAAGTGAAGTAAAAGAACTACTGGATAAATATAGTGATGTAGCCACAAATGAACTACCCTCTACCCTCCCACCCTTGAGAGATATTACTCACCAAATAGACCTCATGTCTGGTGCTTCTCTACCTAATAAATCACCTTACAAGTTGACCCCTGATCAGAATGTTGAGATCTCAAGACAAATCAAGGAGATGTTAGAAAAAGGATTGATATAAAAGAGTTTAAGCCCATGTACTGTCCCATCTATCCTAGAACCCAAAAAGGATGGGAAATGGAGACTTTGCACAGATAGTAGATCCATAAACAAGATTACAATCAGATATAGATTTCCTATTCCAAGGATAGAGGACTTGTTAGACCAACTTGGAAATGCTTGTTACTTCTTAAAACTAGATCTAAAATCTGGTTATCATCAAATCAGAATAAACCATGGAGATGAGTGGAAGAATGCCTTTAATACCATTGAAGGCTTATATGAATGGCTTTTAATGCCATTTGGGCTAAGAAATGCCCCAAGTACATTCATGAGACTCATGAATGAGATATTCTCTGATTTTATGCGAAATTTATTGTTATTTATCTTGATGACATTATGATTTTTAGCAGTAGCAGGGAGGAACATTTAAACCATTTATATCAGGTGTTGAGAAGATTTCATGATCACAAGTTGGTCATCGATTTGGAAAAATGCACATTCATGCAAAGGGAACTAATATTTTTGGGATTTTTCATATCTAAAGGAACTTTGAAGATGGATCCAAGTAAAGTATAAGCAATTGTGAATTGGCCTCCTCCTAAGAATCAAGGTGATGTGAAAAGTTTCCATGGTCTTGTTACATTCTATAGAAATTTGATCAAGAATTTTAGTCATGTGTGTGCTCCAATGTTGGATACAATTAAAGGAGGTAGGAAAACTAAATTTGTTTGGACAAAAGATGCTAATGATTCTTTTTAATACTTGAAAAATAGGGAAGCACAATATCCTATCCTAACCCTACCTGATTTTAACAAAGTTTTCACTATGGAAACGGATGCAAGTAACCTAGCAATTGGTGTTGTTTTGAGTCAAGAAGCGAAAGCTATAGCCTTCTTCTCTAAAAAGTTAAATGATGCTAAGAAAAGATATTCTACTTATGATCTTGAACTATATGTAGTAGTGCAGGCTCTCAAGAAATGGAGGCTCTATCTCCTCCCTAAGGAATTTTTTGTCTACACTAACAACCATGCTCTAAGTTTTTTGAATTCACAAGAGAAGCTTAGTGTGAAATACATCAAATGGATGAAGCAATTATAGTCCTATACCTTCACAATAAAGCACAAGAAAGGAAAAGAAAACAAAGTTGCAGATTCCCTCAGTAGGAGAGTAGGTTTGGTAGAAGAAGTTTAGTTTTCAAGAATGGGAATTGGCTCTTTGAAACACCTATATGTAGATGATTCAGGTTTTGGGGAATCCTACAAGATTTTTACTACTCTCTTTGGCAGATATCATACTAATTTTACATAATATTTAATCCAAGATGGACTTTTATTTAAAGGTGCCCAACTTTGCATTCCAAAATGTTCTTTGAGAACTAATATCATAGAGGAGAAACACTATGGAGGTATGAGTGGTCATTTTGACATAGACAAGACCATAGAATTAGTGAAGAGAAGTTACCATTGGCCCAAGATGACTCTTGTTATTAAAATTTTTGTTTAGTCTTGTACAATTTGTCAACAAGCTAAAGGTTTCACCACAAACCAAGGACTCTATCATTCTTTACCAATACCTTCTAGGCCATGGGAGTCAATATCAATAGACTTTGTCATGGGTTTACCAAGAACCAAGTAGGGATTTGATATTATTTTTGTCATTGTGGACAGATTTAGCAAGATGTCATATTTTGTCCCTTGCAAGAGCACAAACGATGCCTCTCACATTGCACAACTCTTTTTCAAGGAAGTAGTTAGACTTCATGGACTCCCAAAGACTCTAGTTTCAGAGAGGGATGTTAAGTTCCAAGGATATTTTTGGAGGACACCACAAGAAATTGGGTACAAATCTGACATATAGTTCAACATATCATCCCAAAATAGATGGACAAATGGAACTAGTCAATAGATCCTTGGGAAATATTCTAATATGTCTTACCAAGCTGCACTCACAAGGTTGGGATGTCATCTTGTCCCAAGCAGAATTTGCGTTCAATGAATCCATCAATAGATCTAGTGGCAAGACTCCTTTCAAAATAGTTTATGGAGTGCATCCTAAAGGACCATTGGACCTTGCTGATCTACCTTCTGATTTTAAAATCAGTGCCCAAGGAGAAGAATTTGCTAAGTTCATTTCACAAGTACACAAGGAAGTGAAACAAAAACTAGAGCACACCACTCTAAAATACAAGAAAGTGCAGATAAAAGAAGGGAAGTTTATTTTCAAATAGGGGATAAGGTATGGGCTTATCTCAGACTAGAAAGGCTTCCTAAGGGAAGACATACCAAGCTTCATATGAAGAAAATTTCCCCATGTACAGTTCTACACAAAATGGGTGACAATGCATATGAGATCTCTCTTCCTCCCACACTTTTTGTTTCCCCTATCTTTAATGTTGCAGATCTTACTCTTGTTAAAAGTGATGCAGGTACCTCTGGAATCAAGACAGATGCTGATGACTCTTTAGATGATACCTATGTCACCACTCTTCCACCAAGCACACATGTTCAATTAGACAAGATCCTTGCACCCAAGGAATGGAAGAGGAATAGAAACCACACATACTTGTAGTATTTGGTAAAGTGGAAGGGACTCCCAAACATAGATGCCACTTGGCTGACAAAGGACCATATCAAAGCCCATGGATCAACTTTAGATCTCCTCAACTCAAGTAGGAACTTAAGCTGTCTTTCTCATGGGGAGTATGGTGCATGAGAACCTCCTAGCACATGACAAATTTTAAAGTTTTTTCACACTTCACACATCCAGTGAACCTCTAGCCCTATGCAGTCAAAGACATCTTATAGTTCATATGATTAGAGTTTTTTCATCTTTTAGATCCAAATTTAAGACCTAGTTACAATTTTAGCCACTTATAAGCCACTTGATACACTATGGTTATGGGATCAATAAATATTTGTTTCTAGGATTTTTTTAGTGTCTTGGGATGGTTTTCTCAATTGCCTTAAAATTTGTCTTAAAGCTTATGATGTCTTTTGAGTCTATTAGTTACAAAATTGTAAAATTTGCTCAAATGCAACTATGCTTAAATTGACAACTTTTTGAAATGTTGTTTGTAATCCTTCCCCCAATGGCTAGTTGGTTTTAACTATTGTAAAAAACTTTGGGGAAGGAATTCATAGCCCTCACAGGTGGGTGGAAGGTAGGACAATGTAAATTTTTCTCAAAATTAATAAAGAAACCCCATTTCTCTGCATTTTTGTTGTTACAGAAGGTTGTATAGATAGGTACGGTCACAAAACTGAATGAGACCAACTTGGTGATATCCCTTTTTCTCCTAGTTTTTGAATGAAAGTGTTTTGGTGAGGAGATCTTCTTTATAACTCAATTTATCAAGATTTTTCTCCCTGCAACTCTGTCTGGTCCCTATTTTTAAGGGTTTTGTCATTTTCCAGTTTTGAAGCATTTCTACCATGGGAATTGTAGACCTTATGGCAAGAAATATTATCAATTAGTGTCAAAACACTTAGTTAGTCAGTGTTACCTGAGTATACAAAGTTACCCGAGTATATAGGGTCACCCAAGTGTTCAGCATCACCTGACTGTTCAGTATCACTCGAGTGACAGTTTATCACCCGAGTAGTCTTTTGGACCTGAGTGATAGTTTGAAGCTGACTTTGCATATATTGTTAAATATGTATTTTTTTATTTCAAGCCAACTTACAAATTTATTTGTTGGATAAAGATATATACGTAAGATAGTTTGTTTTATCCAATATGAATGTATGTATGTAGTATGAATGTATAATCAGAAGATGGATATGATTATGCAAATGAAAATTTGAGTTAAGTGAAGAAGTGTTCAGGACAACAGAGAATTATCTATCACATTCAGGTGATCAGTTATATTTCAAAGGATCTTATTCAGCAATCACAGTTGCACAAAGAAGATCATAAACTGGTTCATTCTCACAGGTGGATTGGCAAAATCCTTTAACAAGGTGGACCTAACATTCCTTTCTTTAAATCTCTTAACATATTTGCATTACTTATTGTATTGTACAAAATCATTTAACAAGGTGGAAATAACAGTCCTTTCTATGCTCCTAATAGGGTAGACCATTAGAAGTGGTCATTGTCATCTTTAACAGGATAAATTTATACTGCAGTACTAAATCTTGTGGGTATCATCCCCACCCCAGTTTTACTTTCTTTTGGAAGGTTTCTGGGTAACCAAATATTGTGTTATGTGTTGTATCTGATTCTTTACTTTCAAGTTATATGCATGCAAACAAATAAGCTAACCTAATTGTGGATTAAAAGGATTAAGTTTTATTGGTTCCTGATTCACCCCCCTCTCTATCATTGGGCACATCATATAATTCCAACAATTGGCATCAGAGTAGTGGTTCTCTTATCAGAAGTTTTACAGCTTGAGAAAAGATCAAAGGATATAGAAACATACAAACTGGAGAAAGCCATTGAGAATGAAAAGATAGATCTTAAAGTGGATCAGATCATAAAACTTAAGGGGAAGCTCTCTCTTTCCCTAAAGATAAGAAAAGAATTAGCAGTGTAGATGAATGACAAGAACTATATAGAAGAAAGAATTGAATAGTTTTGCAAAGACAGAAGGTCAGAAGAAGCTGATGCAGCCGTTGAAGACTTGCTTGCAAAGAATCTCAATTTACATGAAGAAGTCAGAAAGTTGAAAAGAGAACAGGAAGTTCCTATGCACCCTAAAATGGTCGCCTAGACTATGGGCCCCCATTCTTCAATTTATGAAATGACAGAATCATTTTATTAATTTATCAAATTCCTAAATCAATGCTTTGCAATGTTTTAATTCAAATCAATTTCCTTGATCAAATCGTAATTAATTCAATTATTTCCTAAGGTTTGATCATTTTATCAATTATCTTATTTAATTAAAAGAAAAAAATCCTTTTTATTAAATAAAATAATCTTATTTAATTAAAAGAAAATCTCTCTTTTAATTAAATAATTTTATCTTATTTAATTAAAATCTCTCTTTTAATTAAATAAAATAATCTTATTTAATTTAAATAAAAATCCCTCTTCTAATTAAATAAATAAAATCCCCACTTAAAGCTCTCTTTTTGATGAAAAAAAGGAAATAAATCAAATAAAAATTAAATAAAACTCCTTTTTTTCCACACATATTCCTAAGTGGTGGCCTTTTTCCTCTTACTTGCCTTTTTAGGGATTTATCCCACATTGCTCTTGAGGATGCATTCCTCTCCACACTTTCCTTTATAAGGAGCCCTCTCCTTCTCATTTAGACATCATATATCAAATTTTCATGTTATTGTTATGCTGCAGGTTTGGAGAGCAATTTTGGAGGAGAGTTTGAGTATTTGAGCTTGAACCATTCAACTTCTCTTCTTCTTGTCTTCTTCTCTCATGCATCCATGACAATCCATTTAGAGTAGATTCATGTTAATTTAGATTCATATTTCATTTCAATAGATTAATCTTGCATATTTCCTTCATAGATTAGTTTGCATATTTCCTTTCATGCATTGTTATCATATAGATTAGTTTTCTTTCATTCATTGTTATCATATAGAATAGTTTTCATTTGCAATGCATATTTGATGATCATGGAGATTAGCATTCTTTCTCTTCCTCTTTGAATCTCTCATTTCATGATGTACTTGCATGGGCATAAACTAGGTCTAAACTGAGTGCCTTCATCACAAACCCTGCACTCCATGAATAGGGAGCTATGAGTCGCCATTTGAGACTTCATTCTTGAGAAATCTTGAATACCATGACTCATAGAAGTGTGTCAACATTTTAGCACACATTTTTGGCACCCACCATGGGGTAGAACATCCATTTCTATCATCACATTTGAAAATTCCTTCTATCTTTAGTCTATTATTCTCTTAGTGTCTTTAAAGCTCTCATTTTGAGCCAAATCTGATCCCACCATCGCATCCAGATCGTTGTTTCGGTTGAAAATGATTATAAACTTTCCCATATTTGATGAAAGTCAAATCCATAACAAATATTTTTGCCCAAACAAGCTTGCATGGAAATTGAGGCAGATTTCAGATCATCTCCGCACGCAGCCCGGTGCAGATTTTCAAAAAAAAAATCTAAAAAAATCTTTTTAAATATATATATATATATCAAAAATCAAAAATCAATTTTTTTTTTATTGTGTTAAATTTGACGTCCATATGACCTTTAAAATATGGGTCTTTTGTGACGGCCCCCAACCTGTCAATTTTAATGCTGCAGTCTACTGACATCAGCAGGGTTTGAAAAGTCTTAGCCTTCACCATTGAGCTTTTTGGTTTTACAGTCTAACTTCAAATGATCATATCTTTCTCATATTAGGTCCAAATTGAGTGCAATTTTTTTTATTTTGGGTAGAATTGTTTTAAGATTTCTGGAATGTTCTTAGTTTTTGGAGTTGAGTCACGAATTTATCAGCAATTGTAGGTTTTGATCACTATACCTGTCTAATCCTCTATTTTGTAGCTTCCAAAGCGTCGTACAGGCTCATACGGTAATATTTTTTAGTGCAATTTTTTTTAAAGTGCGTTCTTTTTTTTATCTACTTTCTGAATATGCAATCAAATTTATGATTTTTTGATTTTTCTAATGCTGACGAGTTTTGGGCTTTGTTTTTCTTTGACTTATCTTGTTGATTACAACCTAACAATGGGTAGGACATTTAAAAAGAAGACTAAAAATGCAGACTACTAGCAAATTGTCTTGCAGGTTGCCTTGATCGATAGCATGCTAAACTTTGTGCTTGCATTTCATTTTGTTTTATTATAATAGGAACCCGCATGTAAGAATTCTAAAATAACTTCTATTTTGGTATTTTAGGAATGGAAATGATGTTAGGAAACTATGCTCTTGCCCCTATGGGATGATCAAAAATCCAGAAGCATTGTTTTCATTTTCTTATGTGTTTGAAGTGTCTTTTAGATTGTAATCCTGAGAATTATATGAACATATCCTCTCCCCTTGCCTTTGTGGATCTTGGGTGTAAGAGAAACTCATATAACTCTTTTAGTGTGACTACCTCCCAAGTGCTTTAATAGAGCCAGTGAGAGTGGATTTCCCAACCGGTAACAGGCTAAATCCAAGCCCTTCCAAATGGACATATAAAAAATGTCATCGTGATTAGTCTCACAGTGGACAAATGTGAATTTGTTGTGGCAACCAAAATCTCCTCTAGTACCCTAGTGGTGCGTTAGAGTGCCTACATTGTTAAGGTGAAAAAATTTCTTTGAAAGGATTGGGAGAGCCCCCTTAATTGGGAAAATTATTTGATCACAACCACCTAAATGGATGCCTTGACTACAAACTTTGTTTTAGTGACCAAAAACCCTCTATCTGTTGCCATGGAAGGGCAAAGACCAACTAAGATGTCTCACATTTTCACAATTATTAGTAGAGACAACAGTCCTTTGGGAAGTGATTCCCTTGGGATTTGAAGCTTGGTGTGCCTGAGAAGTGAGTGCACATGTAAGGAGGATCTTGTGCCTCCAAGATTCTAAGTTGTCCGTTATGAGTAAGCGTGGCTGAACTTTGGTTCAAGTGGGAATTCAATAGATATTTCCCTGGCTTACCTAGCTTGTGATGTGACTATTTATTTTACAACAAACAATCTGCTTGATGTGTCTTGCATGAGTGAAACATCAAATTATACACCAAACATCAAGAAAACATCAAAACAATCAACAAACTTGCATTCTTAAGTGTCAAACTGTCAACTTGCTCAATTTTCTATCCAGTCATTTTCAGTCTTCCTTGGTTGATCCAGATCAGATTAGATTACTTACTCTGCTGCTAGAATCTTGTTTACAATTTTGATTCTTGCATTGACCTCTTGAATTAGTAACCTCTGATTCACAAGTGACCTTATTTGGAGTTGCTGAGCTAGAAATCATCCTTGTTGAGAAGACAAACCTTTAGATCCTTTGGTAACACACTTGGAGAGTTTTGGCAATATCTTGTCCATTCACTTTCATTAAAATTCAAATTCAATCAATATAAGTTGGGTAAATCATCCACCTGATCCATATGTGTTAGGGTATTCACCCATTCAGTGGACACCTCTGTGCCAGTGTTTATTTACGCCTCTTGCGAAAATTCTATCTTATCACCTCTCTTTTGGGCAAGTGAATGCCTTTACTATCTTGGTTTGGTACCAACATTTCTTAGGGTCATCCTATCCCCTAGTACCTTTTCTTTCATGCCAGTTACAACAAGATATCAAGTGGATCAAGGAAAATGACCTCAAGTAGTCTTCAACCAATTACCCTTAGTTGAAACTCGCCCAAAACATAAGGGAAAAGAACCCATATTTGATCAATCACCCAGGAATAACTTAGAAATTTGGTTTGATTCCAAGAGTAACCTTAGTGAGTTGAATACACCCTTAGCATCTTCTCACTCGGATATGGATATGATTTACACAATGACTTGATGAGAGAGGGTAGAAATGGATAAACGCCTTGATGACATATTTGAAAGATATAGAGATACCATTCTGTTTGGTGGTTCCTCTCATGAAAGTTGACCATTCTCACCTCTCATCTCAACTAGATATCTGGATGAAAACCAAAGGGCTGAGAGACGTAGGAGGCAAGCCTATCAAGATGAAAAATCACAACACGATAACCAAGATGATGAACCTTATGACACTCATGTGAATGCCACATTCACCAATGACTTGTTTAGAAATTCAAGACCAAGTTCACCACTCAAAACATCTTCAAGATACATGAGTGAAAGACTTAAGATGATTGAGCATGAAAAGAAAGCCTTACAAGATGAACAAGCTGCAAAGGAAGAGAAATTTAGACTCCTAGAATTGGAGAGGAAAACTTTGTTGGAGGAAGAAAGGAAAGCCTTCTAGGAGGAGAAAGATAGACTCTTGGCTCAACAACTTAATGATCAATTCAACAACATGCGTGTTGGTGGTGGAAACAAATCTCCTCTATCCACTCCTCCTAAGACTCCACAAAGTGGAAGACATTCGAGAACACCATCACAATCTCCTAGCCCTAGAGGAAGAAGGGCTTCAAGAAATTATCATTATAGGAGACTAACACCTCCTAGGAACTCAAGACAACCTTCACAACATGCTCACCATGGTTCACAATATGGGGGTAGTAGCTTGAGTTTTGACCTCAGCTCCCAAGACTTCATGAAAATGCAACAAGAACCACTCTTCCAGCAATATGTGGAGAGATATTTAGAGAAAAACAAAGATAATCTCCTAGAGAGTTTAATCAACAAGGGTGCTAGAGTCCCATACAACTTTGATGTGGACAAAAAGATTAAGAAGCAAGGTCCATCTCAAGAAGAGGAGATCAAACAACTTAAGAGCATGATGATAAAGATGTTAGCACCCAAGAATTCATTCTCACTTGATTCAATTTGTCCTAATCCTTTTGACAAAAGTGTTAACATGAAAGACTTCCCTAGAAAGGTTGAGATCACTCAGTATGACAAGTATGATGGAAATGGAGATCCACATGATCACGTACACCAATTTTATACCACAAGTTTTGAGTTCCATCAAGATGACTCGTACCTCATGAGATTGTTCCCAAGGAGTCTTAAGGGTCAAGCGATGGAATGGTTCACCAACATAACTCCCCCCGTTAAGAATTTCAAAGAGCTCATCCATATATTCATTTAACACTTTGCATACAATCTTTCAAGATCTATCACCATGTTGGACTTATGCAACTTAAAGCAAAATCAAGTGGAATCCTTTGTTACTTTCTTGCAAAGGTGGAGATGAAAATGCTCTCGCTACCCTAGGACCATTCCTAAAAATGAAAAGATTGACATCCTTGTTAGCGACTTGGTTCCCGAAATGCGGTATGAAGTTAGGAAGATGGTTTTTTATTCCTTTGACACCATGGTTGAAACCACATGTAGGATTGAGGATGTTTTAAAAGAACAAGGAATTTTGACCAAACATGGAAGCAACAAAAACAACAATGGTCAAAATAGTAACAACCCTAACAAGGATAAAGGGAAGAACTCACAATGGAATAGGAAAAAACAAGTGGTCAATGATGGAGTTGTGGACTCCTCCCAAACCAAAGATCAAACTATGCTCCACTTGTCTAGTGTTGTTCAAGCCATGAAACTCAATGCATCTAATCAACAAGAGAACAAGCCAAGATACCAAGATAGGCCTAAGAAAGAGTGACGTCAATTTTCAAAACTTGGTGAATCATATGAGGATGTCTTGAAAACACTTATCACCAACAACCTTGCACATCCTCAAGATCCTGCGAAGCATTATATACCTGATGGTAAGCCACATTGGTGAGATGAGAAGGTCTTTTTTAAGTTTCACAACAGTATTGGACATGACATTGAAAACTGCTGGAAGCTCAAGCATATTATTCAAGATCTCATTGAGAATGGAAAACTTAAGATAGATGGATTGAAAACCAACACTGATCATAAGGCATTCTAAGAACTGTTTCCCAAGTATGAAAAGGGGGAAACCTCTAAAGCTAAGAATGGCAAGGCTGAGATCAATTACACTTACACAGATGCAGAGAATGTTATCAACAAGCTTGGAGTTGTAGAAGAAAATGTCAACATGATGAGGGATAAAGATCCCTATGGTTATGATCTAGGCATGGACTCTCCTCCTATCTTTGATGAAGAACCTGTCGTGGTGCTAAGGGGTCCTAACTCTAGAGTGTCATCAAAAACTCTCAATGTTGTCACACGAAGTCAAGGACCATTGTCATTAGAGGACCCAGTTCAAGTAAATCAAATAAACCAAAACAAGTGGCATCACAGAATGTCACCTCAAAACCAATAGTCAATCCTAAGTCAAGCTATAATATTTTCGATCAGTTGCAAAGAACCCCAACTCAGATTTTGATCTTTGAGCTCTTAGAGTTGTCCCTGAGACACAGACAAGTACTTGAGGATGTGTTGCGCACAACAAACGTCCCCAATAACTTAGATGTTGATCAATTCTAGAACATGGTTAACCATATTGTTAGCCCTCATTACCTTACTTTTTTAGAGGATGATAATAAACCTTTGAGCCACCCACACAATCTCACTCTCCATATTGAGGTCATGATCCACAAAAACTGTGTTAGGCGCATGTTGATATGGGGGTGTTGGGCTTAACATCTGTTCCTTTAGTCTTTTGAAAAAGTTGGGTTATTCTGAACAAGTCATAGATATCTAGAAAAATATCACCATCAAAGCCTATGATGAGGTGGAAAGAAGTTCCAAGGGGTTGGTTGTCCTTCTTGTTAGGATTGTCCTTGCTGAAAATGATATTTTATTTCAAATATTTGATGTTGGCCCCCTTGCGTATAATATATTTCTCGGTAGACCATGGATTCATGATATGCAAGTAGTTTCATCTACCTATCATCAGTGTGTTAAGTTCCCTTACAAAATAATAGAGATTTGTATACCTGGGGATAACGTTTTATCTGTTAACTCAATTTTAGCAGGAGCTCATGTTCCCCTCAATAGAGAAGTAGAAGACTTCATTGCAACCTTATCTGAATGTAAAGACAAGCTCAAGTCAGTAGATCTTGGCATGGGGGGTATCAACTCAACTCCCTCACAACACTTCTAGTTTTACCTAGGTCATATGGCAAGCCTTCACAAGAAAAGAGACCTTCCTCTTCAACTATGACTTTATTTGGCACGTTTGTAGAGTCCTCAGTGCCTATTCAAGATAAGAAAGAGGAGATATTTGTTAGAGACTTGATTTATAGAGAAGAGAAATACATGCACAATGAGAACTTCTCTCCCTCTCCTAAGGCTTATGGAAGAGGGTATACTTTTTTCAAATAGATAGGCTATCCTGGACATGGCCCTCTTAATCACATATTGGATGCTAGGGCCGAACCTATTGATAATGCTCTTTCTGGACACAAGTCTAAGAAGACGGTTGGCCTAGGATTCATGAATCACAACAAGCACACTACTCCTATCCTTCATAAGTCAGATAGTGAAGATGAACTAGACTACATACCTAATTTGACAAATTAGCAAGACATGTGTAAAGATTGGGTCCCTTCCACTAATCTCCTTTGGGGAGATTCAGATATTCTGGTCACTCATGAATTAGTTGCGACTTTAGAACAAGATGAATTGGATGTAGAAGATCCTTTCAAATAATGTCAATGAAAGAATCTTGTCTATTTAATGGAAAGAGAAGGTGTTACCTTTGATGACACTAGACCTTCCACATCAAGATGTCTTAAACCCTCATGGTGTAAGCATCCTAGTCACAGTTCAAACACAAGTTCATATGAGTACGAATGGGACTCCTTCTCAGAGCCTTCCACAGTTGACATGGATGTTGATGTCATCCACACTTATAGTTCTCAACCCAAGGTAGCTAATGAGTCATGTGTAGGATTATAGGATTTGAACCCACATGTTGCCTTAGTGGACCATTCTTCACTTGTTAGGATGAATCCCGATTTGGGTAGCTTAGAAGGATACTTGACAGACTCCGACTCTTCGGTCACCAAAGATAATACCATTCATATTTACAACATTGAACTAGTCATTGACTTACCTCTTGTTCATCCTGACCTCATCAATTTGTCCCAATGCTATCAAGAACTTGAGCTCTTAACATTTTAAAATGATTATGAGATACCTTGTTACCTAAATTCCATTAAACCCATAGTCTCTTCCACCAGTGAACCAGCTACCAGCATGACAGAGCCAGACATAAGTACCTTAGTCACAAAATAAAAAGAAAATAAAATCAAATGAATAGGAGTTTTGATACTGAAAACCACTATGTGGTAGTGTGAGAATCAGAAAAATTAAAAAGAAATGATGTATCCAAGGGTGAAAACCTCTCTGAGGTGCCTAAGGATGAGGTACTTGATTGTCTCCCTAATTACTTTCAAGATAGATCTTCAGTTCTTATTGAACCAAAAAAAGCAGTCAATTTGGATACAGATGAGGCTCTGCAGATCGTACACTTGGCTGAATCCTTGTCACCAAAAGAAAAAGAATCCTACACTAAGTTCTTACAGAAAAAGAAGATCAACTTTGCATGGACTTATTCAAATATGACAGGGTTGGACACTAATATTATCATGCATCACTTGTCCACAGCTTTGGGTGTCAAACCAGTTAAGCAAAAGTTGAGAAAGATGCATCCTCACATAGCTCTCCTAGTCAAAGTAGAATTAGAAAAACTCCTTGGTGTAGGATTCATAAGAGATATTGCCTATGCTGAATGGATATCAAACATTGTCTCAGTTTCCAAAAATGACAAATCCATTCAAGTTTGAACAGATTTTAGAGATCTCAATAGAGCATGCCCAAAGGATGACTTTCCACTTCCCAATATAGACATGATAGTGGATATGACTGCAAATTATGAGATTTATTCCTTGATGGATGGTTTTTTCAGGTAAAATTAGATTAAGATAGCTCCTAAAGATCAAGAAAAGACTGCATTCAGTTATGCATGGGTTAACTATTGTTGGAACATTATGCCTTTTGGATTAAAAAATGCAGGAGCCACCTATCAACGAGCTATGACAACCATTTTTCATGACATGATGCATAAAAATATGGAAGATTATGTGGATGACACCGTGGCCAAATCTAAGCAAAGAGACACACACTTAGATGATTTCGAAGTCATTATAGATCACACAGAACAATGTTAACTAAGGTTAAATCCTAAAAAGTGTGCATTTGGAGTCACCTCTGGAAAACTACTCAAATTCATCATTTCAGAAAAAGGAATAGAGGTAGACCCTTAAAATGTCCAAGCAATCATAGATATACCACCTCCTATAAACATTAGTCAAATGAGGAGTCTTCAAGGACATCTTCAATCCATAAGGAGATTCATTTCACAATTGGTGGATAGACCTCAACCCTTCAACAAGAACTTACACAAAGGAGTCAAATGTGTTTGGAATGAGGACTTTCAAAAGGGTATAGATCAAATCAAGAAATAATTGGAAAACCCTCCCATTTTAATGCCTCCTATCCCAGGGAAACCACTTATTCTATACATTTCAGTGACAAAATCTTCCTTGGGGGCATTACTAGCTCAACTTGATAAAAATGGGAAAGAAAGAGCAATATACTACATTAGCCATACTCTTGTTTCATATGAGGTTAACTACACTAGCATTGAGAAAGCTTGCCTTGCAGTTGTGTTTGCTTCCCAAAAGTTGTGACATTACATGCTTGCATATACTATACACCTCATAGAAAAAATGGATCCACTCAAGTATTTTCTAGGTAAGGCTACCCTCACAGGTAGACTTGCTAAATGGATGATGATACTTTCAAAATTTGACATAGAGTACATTGAGTGTAAAGCAATCAAAGGACAAGCCATAATAGATCAATTGGCTGACTTCCCAATACAAGATAATGTACCTATTCAAGTTGACTTCCCAGATGATAACCTCATGTATATGGCTGAAAGAACATGGAAGATGTTCTTTGATGGATCCTTTATGAAAAATGGTTTAGGAGCTAGTGTGTTGCTTGTTTATTCTCATGGGTACACAATCCCTAGGTCTTATAAATTATTGTTCCCA
Organism: Thuja plicata; assembly: GCA_018584345.1. NCBI lineage: Eukaryota > Viridiplantae > Streptophyta > Pinopsida > Cupressales > Cupressaceae > Thuja > Thuja plicata. Next base: position 4,053,424 of record MU227853.1, read on the forward strand.
TGTACAAACAACATTGCTGAGTATGAAGCCTTAAAAAATGGACTTAAGATGGCCATAGAATGGAGAATCATAGAGTTACACATCTATGGGGATTCATAGCTGATAATCAACCAAGTTAATGATGAATATCAAACAAAAAATGAGAAACTGGTACCTTACAAGAAATTGGTTGATTCCTTGAAATGATACTTCAGCTTTGTCACGTTTCAAAAAATCCCTAGAGTAGAAAAAAAAGTAGCTGATGCTATGGATACACTTGCTTCACTCCTTCAGTTAGAGCAACATGAATCTAGATTTGAATTCCTGGTGGAAGAGCTACATCACCCTATCTATGAATCCCAAGAACATCATGTCATTTGTACCTTTGTTGGTTGTGAGTCATCCTGTTACGGTGCCATTTACTCATACCTTCATGATGGCATTATTCTTGACACCTTTAACAGATCTGAACGTAGAAACCTTACCCGAAACACCTCTCACCTTTCCCTTATCTCTGGTGATTTGTATAGGAGGTGTCTAGATGGAACACTTTTTAGATGCTTAGAAAAGGAAGAATCTGACCAAGCGTTAGTTGACATCCTCAAGGGCATCTATGGGGGACATTCTAATGGTCTTTCCATGGCCCAAAGGTTTCTTAGGGTGGGGTACTATTGGACTATGATGCATATTGACACAGTAGATTTTGCAAATTCATGTGAAAAGTATCAAAAACATGGTAACCTGATACATGCTCTAGGCAGGGAGCTCATTTCTTCTATATCTTATTGGTCATTTCAGCGCTGGGAATTTAATCTCATTGGGCAGATTCATCCCAACTCATCAGGTGGACACAATTTTATTATCACTACTACTGATTACTTCACTAAATGGGTAGAAGTTTTCCCACTTTATGTTGCCTCGGGAAAGACAGTCTCTCTATTCATTCTGAACAATATCATCTTTCGATATGCAGTGCCTTCCGAGATTATCACTGATAACGAAGGCCAGTTCAAAAATAAGTATCTTAAACAACTCTGCAAGAAATTCAAGATTAAACAACATTGGTCCTCCATTTACTTCCCACAAGGAAATGGTCAAGCAGAGGCATCAAACAAAACCATTCTTAATATCTTACATAGAACAGTCTGTAAGAATGGTAGAGATTGGCACTTACAGATAAATTTGTCTTTGTGGGCCTATAGAATCAGTATTCATACTCCTACTGGGGCTACTCCTTTTGTCCTTGCATATGGTGCTAAATTAGTGTTACCTTTGGAGGTTGATATTCCTTCACTTAGAGTTTCCCTCAAAGATGTAGTTATAGATGAAGACTACCGCGCCATGAGACTTCAAGAGTTAGAACTTTTAGATGAGAAGCGTCAAACATCATTTGACCATATGAGGGTTTATCAAAAGCGCATGTCCAAGCCTTCAACAAAAATGTTTTCCCTAGAGAATTCGAAGTGGGAGATCTTTTCCTACGTGAAAATCCTAAGAATCAACAACATAGAGATGAAAAGGGCAAATTTGAACCTAATTGGCTTGGACCTTACATCATTATAGTAGCTTTTGGGTTAGGTGCTTATTTACTATCTACAATAGAGGGAGAGAATCTCCTTGATCCTATCAATGTCTTGCACCTGAAGAAGTTCTATCCATGATAACCATTCTATCTGGGGGCATCCTTTGTACATAATTATTGATCCTGAAAAAATCCAAAAAATGATATATTGTCAAAAATTCTAAAAATTGGAAAATGTCCTGAAAAATTATCATCTTAGTGAAAACCTAGTAATAGGCGCTTTGATGTATCTCCAAAAAAAATTTATATATTCCAAAAATACAAAAAAAAAAAAAAAAAAAAATTCAAAAAAATAGAAAAAGTGCCTTCGTGAAAACCTGGATACAGGCGCCTTGGTAGAAAAAAATTGTAATAAAATCCAAGTGGTGAAAACCTGGAAATGGGCGCTACTTGAGGCCTTTGCACCCCTGTTTATTAGCTCATTTCCTTGACACTTAGCATTTCTCCATCATGCCTTGTCCTTGTTGCCTTGGTTTGGAATTGGTCTTTGTCTTTGTCTAGGGGGCATAACAGTGTTAGCTTTTGTCTCTTGGATGCGTTAGTCTTTAGGACATCTCACAAATGGTGTTTTTCAACACAACCCCTGACATCGAGTGTTTTTAAACACTTGTCGATTTGGTCTTACCTTCTTGCAAGCATTTGATCCTTATCCTTGGAACTCAGTATCAGTTAACACACTTAAAGTTTTAAACACAACACTTAATGCTTGAGCTATGTCATGATCTTTTCTCTATGTGCTGATTGTTATTGATTTCGTTGAGTGTCCTTATTTTTCAACACCACCCAACTGTGTTTTTCAACACAACCCCTGACATCGAGTATTTTTCAACACTTGTCGATTTGGTCTTACCTTCTTGCAAGCACTCGATCCTTATCCTCAATTTTCAGTATCAGTTAACACACTTAAATTTTTAAACACAACACTTAATGCTTGAGTTATGTCATGATATTTTCTCTGTGTGCTAATTGTTATTGATTTTTTTGAGTGTCCTTGTCTAATAATTTTCTCTAGGATGCATAGCTAGAGGACTTGGGGCATGGGGCATGTTTTTATTTTCTTTCTGCTTGTGGGTGTGGTCTTGAAACTCTTGAGTGTCTCTTTTTTTCCCTTGAAACACTTAAGAGATTTGAGGCTTCTGTTAGAAACATTGAGAGAGGGGGGGGTGAATCCGTGTTTGGCAATTTTATTTATTTAAGCAACTTGATACTTAAATAGAAATATATAACATATAAAAAATAGCACAATGACACATAACACAAGATATCTTTATGGGGAAACCTTGATCAAAGGAAAACCCTGGTGGGAATTAGTACCCACAAATGATTGTACTAGTCTTATGAAGTTGTTAGAGTTCCTTTGCCCTGTTAGGAGCAGTCTTTACAATGCAAGTACAATGACCCTGTTAGGAGTCTTTACAAAATTGTGTTAAAGTTGAATGGATCATTGCCATAGCTCACTACCCAATAAGATGAAGGCTACAACCTCTAGATAACAGATACACACTATATCCAAAAAGTGAACTATTGTTATGACACTGTTGTCTGATTAGTTCCGTTTATGCGTTGATGCTCTAATCTCTTAAAGAGCTCTATCTCATACTGATTTTTTTATACTATTCTTCTGTATATATTTTTTGCATATTTTTGACTCTTACACTTCATACCAAATTGCATGTCAAGTATATATACATGCTTCAATAGACGCGACCAAAAACAAGAACTTAGTCGGCCCAAAATCAACATACACAACGCTTCCAAATTAATTGTCTTAAGCATGTTTACATGAGTCTTGAAAACATAATTACAAACATATTACAATAGGAACATAGCCATTACAAAACAAAATATTATATGCTAATCAAAATTTGAAGTCGGGTCCATGCTCTGTTTGCTGAACTGCTAGTGGCACTTGAACTTGCTGTAGCTTCTCCGTACTGTCATATCTTACCATGCGTGTATAGAATAATCATAAAAACATATCATAAAGCTTAATTACAAAGGTGCATACTCTAACTTGATCGTACACACGTGCACTGGTGATCTGATCAACTGTATAGCTCTGTTCTGTTATGTTTTCTATACTTAGCCAAATCTTGATCTTCAAAGTTTGTGAACTTACTTGTCAAAACTTCATATGACTTTGTTTCCATAATGAAAACACAAAACTAGTCATATAAACCCTCTAGTGTCAACTTGCCAACAACTTCATCCTTGATTTTTTTTCCACAACCGTTCTTTTGGTCATCCTGGCATCTATGCCTTGATGCGAGCGTGGTTTTGCTACATTAAATTGGGTAAGATAACATCATAGTCATCTTGACCTTTATGTCTTTGATGCTTATGTTAGAATCTTTCCACATTCTAATCCAATATAAATCACATTCATATCTTCATAGTTGCACTTTTGACTGGTGATGATTGTGTGATTTTCTAATGTCCGTTAATAATGTCCCAATGATGAAAATAAGTTACTTAACATTCTCTAATGAATGATGAACACAAAATCCTATGTTACATTTTCTCTATTGCATGTACACCTTTGCATTTTCATGCAGCTTGAATTGTTAGACTTCATGTTAATTTGCATTTTTAGGCTGCATTATGAGTTTGAGAGGGTTTTTCCTTCATCTTACGCGTGGACTTTTAATCAACTGTGGTCATGTTTTGATCTTCATTTCCTTATCTTCTTTCATGATCTCAATCAAAATTTTCTATCTTAAATAGTTGATTGATTTTGGGGAATTCTCTTTCTTAAGGCAAATTCTCTTTCTTCTCTCTATTTCTTTCCACCTCTTCCAAACTTCTATCTTCCATTCACTTTCACCCCACTTCTTTTCTTCTAATTCAACCTTGGGGTATAATATTTCATACTTGATGATCTACCTTGGTTATGTGATCCTTATATCTTTCATCTTACATCAAGAACCTTATCTTTAGTCCGATTTGATCAAATTTATCAATTTTATGTTTCTCCTCTATCTCATTTCAATTTCAATCATGAGGGGGCAGTACCTATCAAAATTCAATCCTTGATTCAACTTTATCAATTGCTCCACTTGTGGCAACCTGGCTTGAGATTCTTATCTTGGACATGTCAATTACCTATTTACAAGGGTGTTGACCTTATCTTTTTCAAACATCTTATCTTTGTCCTAATGTGTTCCCATCTATTGATCACACATCTGGGTTGTTTTGTGATCCCAAATCGATCTCACACTTCAACTGCATTCTTCGAGTACATGTGTTCCCATAAACATCACACATTAGTCAAAGAGGGTCAAATGTATGCACCCTAAAATGGTCGCTTAGACTATGGGCCCCCATTCTTCAATTTATCAAATGACATAATTAATTTATCAATTTATCAAATTCTTGAATCAATGATTTGCAACATTTTAATTCAAATCAATTTCCTTGATCAAATCGTAATTAAATCAATTATTTCAATATTTCCTAAGGTTTGATCATTTCATCAATTATCTTATTTAATTAAAAGAAAACAATCCCTTTTTATTAAATAAAATAATCTTATTTAATTAAAAGAAAATCTCTCTTTTAATTAAATAATCTTATCTTATTTAATTAAAAGAAAAATCCCTCTTCTAATTAAATAAATAAAATCCCCACTTAAAGCTCTCTTTTTGATGAAAAAAGGAAATAAATCAAATAAAAAATAAATAAAACTCCTTTTTTCTACACATATTCCTAAGTGGTGGGCTTTTTCCTCTTACTTGCATTTTTAGGGATTTATCCCACATTGCTCTTGAGGATGCATTCCTCTCCACTTTCCTTTATAAGGAGCCCTCTCCTTCTCATTTAGACATTATATATCAAATTTTCATGTTATTGTTATGCTGCAGGTTTGGAGAGCAATTTTGGAGGAGAGTTTGAGCATTTAAGCTTGAACCATACAACTTCTCTTCTTCTTGTCTTCTTCTCTCATGCATCCATGGCAATCCATTTAGAGTAGATTCATGTTAATTTAGATTCATATTTCATTTCAATAGATTAATCTTGCATATTTCCTTCATATATTAGTTTGCATATTTCCTTTCATGCATTGGTATCATATAGATTAGTTTGCTTTCATTCATTGTTATCATATAGAATAGTTTTCATTTGCAATGCATATTTGATGATCATGGAGACTAGCATTCTTTCTCTTCCTCTTTGAATCTCACATTTCATGGTGTACTTGCATGGGCATAAACTAGGTCTAAACTGAGGGCCTTCATAACAAACCCTTGCACTCCATGAATAGGGAGCTATGAGTCACCATTTGAGACCTCATTCTTGAGATCTTAAATACCATGACTCATAGAAGTGTGTCAACATTTTAGCACACAAAGTTCACTCAATCAGAATGTGTGAAGTCATGGAACTGAAGAACAAAGTAGAAGGTGACATGAATATATAAAAAGAAGATAAAGACTGTTCAGTACAAGATTAGAAGAAAAAGAAAAAGAAATCCAGCACTTATCACTTCAGCAAGCTGATTTGGTAAGTCAACTCAACAATGCAACACAAGAAGTTGTCAATCTAAGGACAGAAAATGAAAGACTGCAGAATGATCTCAATACTAAAAAGAAAACAACTGAAAGTATGATGAATTCACAAACAAGCATGGATCAGGCAGCAAAACTCAAAAATCATGGACAGAGTGGATTAGTATATATTGAACAAGGTGAATCTACACAACAAGGAGCTCAAAGGAACAACAGACCTAAATGCAATCACTGTGGTAAGACAAGGCATACATCAAATAAATGTTGGAGCAATGGAAAGTCAAAATTTAATGGTAAATGCTACAGCTGCAACAAATATGGACATAGAGTAAGTGAACGCAAAGAGAAACCTAAGTTTGAAGGAAAATGCTACAAATGCAATAGACAAGGTCATAAATCTTCCCAGTGCAGAACTAAGAATTGGAATCCTGCTGAACAATTAGCCAAGACAATTTTTGGTTGGGATTACAACACTTGGTATAGATGTTGTCATTATGGTAAATATGGACACATTGGTGCAAATTGTGTGAAGACTCACCTGATAAAAAGAGATCCTACTAAGAGATGCTATGTGTGTAAACAACTTGGTCATCTGAGAAAGAACTGTATGAATAGAGAAAAGGTTGATACTGGCTTTGAGAATGGTAAAACCAAAGTCTCGAAAATCAAAGCTCAGATGAGCAAGAAATGGGTAAGGAAATCCTCAGACAATTCAGATCAAAGAAATGAAGGATCTAATGGCACCCTAAATAGTGAGATGGGTGGATCCATCATTATAGAATAAGAAAGTAAGGAGATGACTAGAACTATGCAATAACAAGCCATCCTACATCAGTTCCAAGTAAGAAATACAGTCCATATCCGCATATTGATGCACAAGGACATATTTTAGTTTAACCCGATTCAGAATGTTAGTTACACCCAAGTCACTCTAGCTCACCTAAGCTGATTCGGGTAGTGTTGATAACTGTAAAGTTAGTTTCACCCGAGCTTCTGAGTGAATCTTGGAGAAACACCTGAGTCATGCCAGCTACTATGTACAGAGAATTTAATTAAATACTCTAACGGTTGAAAAACTCCTATATATGAAGGATTGTGAAGAGTATTTTTTACAATGCTTTTAGTTTACAAGTCAATTCAGAGCTTTAGCAATTCAGTACGAAATTGTGATTGAAAGTGGAGTTTGATTATTTCGTTCGAGCAATATGGAATCCACTTCCAGCAGCAAGGTCAAGAAAGGTTTAGAGATGCTAGTACGGAATACAATTTGTGATCCTCCCCTATTCAAGATTCATCTGGTAGTTGTAGAGGAAATAGACCTGATGGGAGCTCATTCCCTAATCCCTTCGAGAGTGTTACTAGTCAATGGTATTCACACCTTCTATCAATGCAACATACAAGATCTTGCAACCAGTGAGATGAATCAAACATATGAGAAGTTATGCACAGATGGGAAACTAAAGCCCGAGCATAAACACCTCAAAACCAAGGGTTTGACACATATCATGCATATGCCTAGGGAGTTCTAGAAAAAGTGGATGAGATATGTTCTTATTCATGTTCACGACATGCAACTTTGGTTGGATCATCCTATAAAGATCACTAAGTAGATAATTCACCGTGTTACTGGGTTCCCTATGCTAGACAAGCCAAAAGCTACCAAAACCCTAAATAGGGATGAGCTAGCAGAGTTAACTCTTGCCGAGTGGGACGAAAAAGGCATGAGACTCAATGGAGTAAGAGATATGGAGATAAAATTTGTCATTCATGTGATAGAACACAAGATATACAGTTCAAGCAGACCCAACAATATTGCATCTAAGTATCAAAAACCAATTCATGTAAGTTTGGTTCTCTTCTAATATGCATACTATTTTATATTGAGAAGTTCTTTCCCTCTAAGGGAACAATAGTATGGAAAAAGGATAGACCAATCATCCATCAAATTAATGATTTCATAGCTAAGATGGGAGATAATTTTAATAGTATCATGGATGGATACTTTGAAAGTTTCAAACAGAAAATACAGAGTAGATGTAGGGTTCCCAAACAACTAGTTGAGAAGTATAAAGAAGAAATATGTTTTCTAGTTGATTGTGACAAAGTGTATATACAAGCAGTAAAGCCTAGGGTTGCATGGGTACAACCCTTTCCATAGGAAGTTAATAATGAGGAAACCAAAGATATCATAGAGGCTCTTGTGAATGAACCTGTCAATCCAAAGGCACCCTACTTTGGAACTTCTGAGGAAGCTAAGAGCTGGATATCTCTGGAAATTGAGATTCCTAATATATTGAAGAGAGGAAGAAAGAGACTTGATACATTCAAGAAGAATTATGGAAAGACCTCCAACTCTCCTTCAATATCTAAGAGAAAAGAGGAAACAGTTAAAATAGAGGAGATTGAGGAAATTGAATCTGATAAGGAAGAAACTGATGTTAATCTTCCACAGAAGAAGAAGAAGAAGACAACACCTATACAAAAGAAATAAAAAGGCACTATTCCTGTTGTCACCTTGAGAAGATCTAGGAGAAAGATTATATTAAGTTATGAAGAGGATGAAGATGAAGAAGATACTGTGGTCTTCAAAAAACCCACACCCACACTTGATCAAAAGATCAAAGACCTTAAAGAAGGAAGAGCCATGAGTTCTTTGAGATCACTAAAGTATGATTCTAGGACAGAAGAAGAGAAGAAGAAAATTGAGCAAGCAGTGGTGGAAAAGATGGAAAAGTGGAAATATGACCCTTTCGAGTTGAAGAGTTATATGATAGAAGACTTATTTAAGGCAGTCTCTATTCCCTGGAAGAATGCAGTACAAATTGAAAGAGATATAAGGGGAGAGACATTAAAGCAGGTCATGCCTGCAATGAAAGGAAAAGAAGTGAAAGAGGCCTTAAAAAAATATGAAAATAATCACACCCCCAGATTCAGGGCATTTCAAATATTGAACAAAAATATAGAAGTAGCTCAGTGTGCCACATTAGTGTGGAAATCAATATTTGAGATTAGAGAAAGCAATGTGAAGGAAGAAGTACCGAGTACAGACCCTCCAGCATAAGGAAATGATGACACTCTACCTGAGGTACACACCATTGAAGATTCCAACATAGAGTAGATTGTAGTTGAGGTAATGGAATCACTACCCCAATCTCTCATACATAGTATAGTGACTCCGAGCAAAGACAAGGTTGCAGAATCTACATCAGAATAGATAAAGCCCAAGAAACATGCTCCTCTTACTACTGATACATGCACACCTAATTCAATGAAAGGAAAGGTAGACATTTCTACTTTTGATTCATCAGTAAGTGTTGATCCAACAATTGGTACTATAAAGGTCAATGACCTAATTGGATTGAATACTGATACTAAGGATAAGGCAGATAAAGGTAAGGAAATTGTTCCTTCACTGAGTCCTAAATTAGAGGCAGCAATAAATGATGAGATAGATATGGATAAAGAGATTGTGATTCCTAATTGGAATCTATCCAATCTATCTATAGAATAAATGGATATTTTGGGAGAACTATGGAAGAAAAGGGCTTCACAGCAGAAACTTAGAAAGGAAAGACAAAGAAACAAAGTACTTGAAGATGTAAAAATCATATTTGTAGATGCTTTGCAGATTGAAGTCAATGAAAGTAACTCTATAATGGACCAAATTTTTGACATAGTCCACAAGTTAAACATAGACATGAATGGTTAGGAAAATTTACTTGAGAAGGCAGAGAATAAATTTGAGAATAAGGTTCTAGAGAGCATTGCAAAGAATATTGCAATTGATCAGGTGCAGCTTACATAGATTATTAGCACTCTAGAAACCACTGTGAAAAATGTGGTAGCATTATTTGTAAAGTTGAGTGACTCCTCCAACTTTACCATGAAAATCAAGAATAAGATAGTAAAGATAGATGCAGACATGAAGGAAAGTGCAAGACAGTTAGCACTTGACCCGAGCACCAGCTCTGCTCACTTCATGAAAATAAAATATCTTACTGATTTGTAGGCTGAAGTGTTAAGAGAAGAAGCAATAATTAGAGAGTATCTTACAACCATTCAGAGCCAACTTCTACCACATATGGATGGAATGCAGAAATGAATAACACATGCTAAAACTCTCATCCATGAAAACAACTTCTCAGTTGTCGAGATGATGATAGAGGTATCTGTTGAACTACAAGTGGAATTGCACATCTTGAAGGTACTACAAGATAATTGGGACAATACTCTATCTCAAATTTTAAAGGTACATAGTGATTTTCTATCCTACTTCGGGATAACCCTGTAGATAAAAATTCTTTTTTGGCATTATTGTCAAAAATAAGGGTGAAATATCATTGTATAAGAGGGAGATGTCATTGTAAATATCACATGTATAGTGAATAGTGTAGAAGATATATGTTACAATAATAATTTTTAAAAATAAAAAATAGAGTCAGTTAGACCCGAGTGATGCAGAGATCAGGGTGGTGAACCATGAAACAACCCAAAATGAGCAAAAGTGAAGAAGTGTTCCAAGTGACCCTTCTAGGTCCTGATGGGCAAAATCCACAAATAGTCAACTCTAGGAGGTTTCAAGGATTCAATAGGTTTGTTTTATTATGTATGACATGTTCCAATCAATACTTTTCAGTTTCAACACCTTTTAGGCCAAAATGCACAATGTAGCCAAATGTTGTCACTGCAAATTTGTAATTCTGTGACAGCAGCAAGGAGAAAAGATGTATAACTTTTGTTTTTACCAAAAGACCCCTAGAATAAATCACAGTTTCAGACACTCTCTATCCTTTCACAACACATATACAAAAATTAGATAAGCTTCCTTTGGCAAATAGCAAGGATTCTTCACAGTGACCCTGTTTTCAACAATTGAAGCAATGATGCATTTACAAA
>MU227853.1:4072742-4085276 GCA_018584345.1 Thuja plicata
AATCATAATAGACCCTATGAATTGACTTCTCTACCCTAGACAACCACTAGATCCTATTCCATGGATCAATTACAACTTTTCAACATTGCAGGCCATCAAGCATCATACAAAATTATGACTTTTTATGTTTTCAAATGCCATGATTGGCTGTAGAATTGACCAATTGACTTCAGGAGGTGCTCCATGTCCACTATGATGCCTTGGACCTTCAATGTTCCTTTGATGAGCATATGATGCTCCTGCATCACCGAGCAGCAGAGCAAGTGTCAAAACCTGAGAAATCTGTATGGGGGAGTTTTTACATATCAGATACAAAGCTTAATTATAAGTGTTTTTTGTCACTAATGCCGAAGGGGGAGATTGTAGACCTTATGGAAAGACATATTGTCAATTACTGTCAAAACACTTAGTCATTCAGTGTTACCCGAGTATAAATTATTGCCTGAGTGTTCAGCATCACCTGAGTGTTCAGTATCGCCCGAGTGACAATTTATCACCCGAGTAGTCTTTTGAACCCGAGTGACAGTTTGAAGCTGACTTTGCATATATTGTTAAATATATATTTTTTTATTGCAAGCCGACTTACAAAGTTATTTTTCAGATAAAGATATATATGTAAGATAGTTTGTTTTATCCAATATGAATGTATGTATGTATGTAGTATGAATGTATAATCAGAACATGGATATAATTATGCGAATGGAAGTTTGAGTTAAGTGAAGAAATGTTAAGGACAAAAGAGACTTATCTATCACATTCAGGAGATCATTTATCATTTATATTTTAAAGGATCTTATTCAGCAATCACAGTTGCACAGAGAATATCATCAACTGGTTCATTCTCATAGGTGGATCAGAAAAATCCTTTAACAAGGTAGACCTAACAATCCTTTCTTTAAATCTCTTAATAGAGTTACATTACTTATTGTATTGTACAAAATCCTTTAACAAGGTGGACCTAAAATTCCTTTCTATTCTCCTAACACGGTAGCCCATTAGAAGTGGTCATTGTAAGCTTTAACAAGCTAAATTTATACCGCAATACTAAATCTTGTGGGTATCATCCCCACCCCAGTTTACTCTCTTTTGGAAGGTTTCTGGGTAACCAAATATTGTGTTATTTGTTGTACCTGATTCTTTACTTTCAATTTATATACATGCAAACAAATAATCTAACCTAATTGTGGATTAAAAGGATTAAGTTTTATTGGTTCCTGATTCACCCCCCTCTCAGTCATTGGGCACAATATATAGTTCCAATAAGGAATTGCATAATCTCTTGTGGAAAGCTTCTTTGTAGTATGCTCTCCATGATTCTACAGTTCATGCAGAGAGATGGTTGTTTGAGTGAGCCCTAGGTGTATATCTCCATGTATGCACCAAATTTGTAAATGCACAAACAAGCAGAACTCCTGGACAGTCGAGCATCAAGGCCTGTAATTATGGATTTAGTGTTGTTTTGGGACCCTTTAAACATTCCAATTGGTTTCAGATAGGTAGGCCCTTTTTCATTATTAATTTATTCTTTAATGGAGGCCTAATTAGCCCTTTAGACTAGTCTAAAGACCTTTGATCTAGCCTCTATAATGACTCACCAAATCCTTGGTGATCCTGGCCTAAGTGTAACTTTGAAAAGAGTATTTGAATCGATCATTCAAACTCCATGTCCATTGGAACTTTCCAAAGATATCTAAACTATACTGCCTAGACAGGGCTACAAGCCTAGCCTGAACTGTCTAGCATATACATTTGAAACACCCCAATCTGTTTGTTTGGGTAAATGAGAAAGGACCATCTGGTTACCTCCATGATGTCCAACACCTCCTCTTACCTATGTGTGGCATTGTAAGCCTTGTGGCCATATTTGCACTAAAACTAATGTATTGTATCCTTGTGGATCCATTAAAAATGAACCCACCTAACCCATCCACCATTCTTAGGTCCATGAGAGGTATTGGGAATATGTCTTATGCCAATTTATAAAGGGTTTAAGTGTCAGGGTTGGCCACTCCTCATCAAAGGAGCTTAGATTCCAGTGATTGGATTTGTAATACATTGCCACTTGCATCAAGTGGTATTAGAGCACCTCCTAGCACATAACAAATTTTAAAGCTTGTTCATACTTGACACATCTAGTGTACCCTTGGCCCTATGGAGTCCAAGACATATTGTAGTTCAGATGATTAGAGTTTGTTCATCTTTTAGGTCCATGTGTAAGACCTAGTTACAAGTTTGGCCACTTATAAGCCACTTGATACACTATGGTCATGGGATCAATAAATATTTATTTCTAGGATTTTTTTAGTGGTTTGGATGGTTTTCTCAATTACCTTAATTTTTCTTAAAACTTAAGATGTATTTTGACTCTATTAGTTACAAAATTGTAAAAGTTGCTCAAATGCAACTATGCTTAAATTGACCACTTTTTGAAAAGTTGTTTGTAATCCTTCCCCCAATGGATAGTTGGTTTTAACTATTGTAAAAATAGTTGGGGAAGGCCTTCATATCCCTCACAGGTGGGTGGAAGGCAGGACAATGTAAATTTTTCTCGAAATCAATAAAGAAACCCCATTTCTCTACATTTCTGTTGTTACAGAAGGTTGTACAGAAAGCTACAGTCAACAAATTGAATGAGACCAATTTGGTGATATTCCTTTGCCTCCTAGATTTTGAATGCAAGTGGTTTTGTGATGAGATCTTATTTCTAACTCAATTTATCAAGATTTTTCTCCCTGCAACTCTGTCTGGTCCCTATTTTTAAGGGTTTTGTCTTGTTTTCCAGTTTGGAAGCATTTCCAAAATGGGAATTGCATAATCTCTAGTTGAAATCTTCTCTTTAGTATTCTCTCCATGATTTTTCAAGTATTTTTTATGTTCATGTAGGGAGATGGCTGTTTGAGCGAGCCCTTGGTGTATATCTCCATGTATGCACCAAATCTGTAAGTGCATAAACAAGCATAACTCCCAAACAGTCAAGCACCAAGGCCTATAATTATGGATTTAGTGTTGTTTTTGCACCCTCTAAACATTCCAATTGGTTTCAAAGAGGTAGGTCCTTTTTCATTATTACTTTCTTCTTTAATCGAGGCCTAATTAGCCCTTTAGACCAGTCTAAAGACCTTCGATCTAGCCTCTGTAATGACTCAAACAATCCTTGGTGCTCCCGGCCTACGTATAACTTTGAAAATGGTATCTGAATCTGTCATTCAAACCCCATGTCCTTGGAAATTTCCAAAGATATCTGATCTATACTGCCTGGACAGGGTTGCAAGCCTAGCCTGGACTGTCTAGCATATACATTTGAAACACCCCAATCTGTCTATTTGGGTGAATGAGAAAGGACCATCTGGTTACCTCCATGATGTCCAAGACCCCCTCTTACCTCTATGTGGCATTGTAATCTTTGTGGCCATATTTTCACTAAAACTAGTGTATTATATCCTTGTGGATCCATTCAAAATGACCCCTCCTAAGCCATCCACCATTCTTAGGCCTTGAGAGGTATTGGGAATATGTTTTATGCCAATTTGTAAAGGGTTTAAGTGTTAGGATTGGCCACTCCTCATCAAAGGAGCATAGATTCTAGTGATTGGATTTCTAATATCTTGCCACTTGCATCAGTGAGTCATTACCCATTCTTACTGGTCCACCATTATAATACTCAAAAGTTTCAACTTTTGTTTATCACTGGTCATGTGGTTAGTGAAGCCACTATCTATAATCCATACATCATTCTTACTAACCTTAGATATGAGTGCAATCTCAACATACCTTTCTTCATCTGAATCATCCTTCATGGCTACAAATACCATCTCAATGTCTTCATCAGATTTGGTGTCAGTATCTCCAACTCTGTTCTTAGCTAGGTAACAAGATTTCTTCCCTTTGTCCTTGTAGTCTCGAGTATGTCTTCTTTCAAATTTTTTGTTTTTCGGTGATCTCTATTGTCACTTCTATCAAAATGCTTTTCATATGATCTATCATTACTTCTGTCATCTTTTCTTTTGTTAGGACATCTAGTAGCAAAGAGTCTAATCTCTTTACAATTAAAAAATACATGTAATAATTTACCTTTTGTATCTACCTTTTCCTCTCTATAATCTTCTAGCCATTAGGTCTTCAATCTCATCTTGGTCATCACTATCACTTTCACTATCATTTCTCATAGTGTTTTTATGACTTGACTTACTTTATTTCAAATAATATTTGAATGCAGACTCAATAGATGGTAAGACACTGTTATCAAAGTTATTCATCTTAAATGAAATCAGTCTACCAACCAAACTATCTAGAGTGACATTATTGTTTGCTATTGCTCTCATTTCTTTTATAAAAGATACTCTAATAGCATACATAGGTAGTAAGGTTCTTAGGATTTTACTTACCACTACTTCTTCTTCAAGTACACCTCCAACTCCTTGGATAGCATTGACTACCTCTTTTATTATGTAGTTGTACTGAGTGATATTTTATCCTTCTTTCATTTTTAGGTCATCGAATTTACCTCTTAGGATTTCCACCTTATCTCTTAGTACATTAGCATCTCCTCCATGTACCAGCTTCAATTTTTCCCACATTTTCTTTCCAGAGGTGCAGGTTTTGACATCTTCAAATTTAGCATCAGAGAGTGAGGAAGAAAGTTATATCATCATAAAATTATGCTCATGCTTTTCTCTTAATTTCTCAAGTGTGTGAGGTCATGTAGGCAACACATATTTAGTACCCAAGTATTGAGTAACATCATTTCTAATACCTGATAAGTGGATTCTTATCCTACTTTTCCATGATGCAAAGTTGTCCTTATTCAAATTTGGCACATCCCGTTGGCTCATCTTGTGATCTTATACTTAGATCTTGAAACCCTCCTTCTAAGCACACAAGCTCTGCTACCAATTGTTAGAATAACTGAGAGGGGGGGGGAAGAATTAGTGGCCGCAAAAATATTCTAATAAATTAACCCAAAAACTTATTACCACAATCATAAGCCTCTAGTTATCTTTAGTCCTACAAGATGAATGCCTTTAGATTATCTTCTCAAATAACTATTTCTTGGAGTTCACTATAAAACCTTATTCTTTATCTTTACCGATTAGCAATATTTCATTTACCGAAATATAGTAAATTACTTAGTGTATACGAATCAATCCAGATTAGTTATGTGTAATGAAAAACACTAAATTAATGACTCATAAACACATTGAAAAATGGATTTTTAATGTGGAAACCCTATTAAGGGAAAAAACCACTTGGGACCGGTAACCCAAAATTTTCACTCTTTTGAAGTGAGCTTGGTGAAGAGCCAACCGTGTTAAAGTTTACAAACACACTATTAACTGTGACCTTGTTAGAGGATTTATCACTGACCGTTAATCACTTGATATCTATAATTTCACTATGCTATCTTCATGAATTAACCTTTTGATACTCCTTGGGATGTATCTCAATATATAAAGGATTTTTTTAGATCCTGCTCGGTTAAGAGACTTCTCTGATTCAATGGTTAAACTGAAACAGTATATGATCTGTTCATATAAACAACTATACTTTGCAGATGTTCAGATCTATTGTAAGCTCATAATACCTTTCTGATCAATGTCTCTATTCAATACCTTTTCCCTACTTCTTTCTACTTGATGATGTTGTGCTTCTTTGTTTCTCGGTGTCCGCAGAAATATTTAGTTCTATTCTTTAGCTTGATTGATCAGGACTATATGAAGTCGTTCTTCACCAATATCTCTTCAGCATCTTCTCCTCTATTCACCTCTAATTCATAATGAATTATCTTGTCTCTTTATAGACATGATTTCACCATTTCTAAGTCCTGGACTTTCTTGTTCTTGGCGTAATTCGCAATTCTCGCCTTTCTTGCTTTAAAGTTTTACTTCATTTTTATCTCATAGATTTCTCTTAGACAAATGGAATAAAACAACTTTAAATCTCTTTCTTATCTCTGGCTTTAACTTGTCGATGAAAACAATGTAAACAACCAATTAACTCCTTCTTTAGCTCTTGCCAGCTAAGTCTTTTGTCATTTCTGAACTACATTTATTTTCGGTGTTTAACTCCTTGTTAGCTCAGTCAACACTTTAGTTCTCCTCAGGAATCTCCATCGGGGTTGCCTGTTTGTCAAGCAACACTATGAATTTCTACTTGGGTTACTTTGGTTTTTCTTGTCGGTAATGCTTTCTCAAGTTTCTTGCTCGGGTATCACTGTGACTTTCCTCTCAGGGTTCTCTATCCATCGGGGTGCACTGACCATCGATGTTTGTTTTTACTTAGTGCATACTAAAATTTTGTGCATTACTGAAAGCATAACCTTAATATTTCTGGTTCTCTGAAGTATTTGACACTATGTATATAACCAATCAGATTATATCAAGTTGACATCAATGACAATACAATACATTGACTGATTTAATGTCTTGCATTAAATTTCTGCAACTTGGTGATGACCAAATTAACATCTTCAAACATTTAATTACTTATGGTTCATCAGATACTACTGTGAGAAGTTTCCTCTATAAGTATATTGTAAATCTATTATTTATTTTTGAATAATAAATTGGGCAACTTTTAGAGTCTAAGGTTTTTCTCCTAAAAGGGTTTTCCCCATGTATATCATGGTGTTTTTGTATGCATGTTATTTATATTAATTTTTTGTAACTAATTGTAAATATATGAGATATTTTTTACATTACCCTCCCCTCAATATTAGTATAGGGACTTCTTCAACTACCTTAATTTCCTTACAATTTGTATCGAATCCTAATCACCTTTGGTTTCAAGAATGAAAATTTCTTCAAGGATCTAATAAAGGTGGAGAAATTTTATAGGAATAATTATGAAATGTGGAAGTTGAAGACGGAGGAGGTGTCAATAGATCAAGATATATAAGATGCTAATGATGAGAATGTCATGACACCTATAGATCTAGATGAGGCTTCTAAATATGTTATTATGGGTTGTAAAACCAAGGGTCTAATAAAATGCCCATGAAGACTCCTCTGCAAAGAATACTGGTGAGATGTATCAAGCCAAATATTTAGTAAATAATGTTTTCCATGAAAATAAAAATATAACTATAGAAATATATTCATTTTCTAAGTGCGTGTGTGAAAAAAGTGAGTAGAGTGTATGCCCCCACGTTAAAGTCATTGCTAACACTTCAATAGGAGCAATGGCTTTAACATAAACATAAAAAACTCCACTGATTACGTTTCCACTACGAGATGGAAATGGTGTTGATGTGTTTAAAGGTTTTGAGGGAAGATAAGATTCTCTTCCTAGCCCCAAATTTCACAAAGGAAAGATCCACTTTGATCAACCATAATAAAATGGTTAATGCACAAATGCATCAATCGATCAGAAATAAGAAGAAAGAAGAAAGCCTTATATTCTTGAATAATGGATGAAGAGTATATAATAGATTAAAATTGATTAAAACTTCAATTGAAATGAATTGAAGACAAGTACTAACCTCAAAATATAGCAGATCTAGAAAAGTCTATTTTCTGATGTCTGTGTTGAGTTTCGAGAAATTCTACAACTAGATCTGGAACAAAAACATAGAGACAGACAAAACCCAGAAATATTTTTCTTTCCTGAGTTAGGTCGACCTTGAATCAAGTGTGGGGGCACAATTGTACCCCATAATGTCAAACTCAACCTGCACTGCTCTGACAGAAATTTTGTTCACGGATCCCAAAATTTGGTTGAAAAGAGTATCTAAAAATGTTCTTAAATCCACTATCATGTACCTATACCTGCAAGAAAAATGGTTTTTTTTTGGGGGGGCGAGGGGTTTGCCTTGGTCAAACCCTGGTTTTGGAATTAACTATAAAATATAATTTAAATTGCATAAATAAACAAAGTAAATAAAAATATTCACCTTTCTTGTATAGAAACCCTTGTGGAGGATTCAAATCCTTGGATCCACAAGTGTGTATGTACCAAATGAATGTAGAATGTAGAATGTAGGATTTAGGATGACTAAAATCAATTTCTTTTAGATCTTCAACACCAATCGTGAATGGATCTTGGAATAGGAAGAAGCTTGTATGGATGTGGATGGAGAAATCTTCAACAAGAGGGATCCATAGAGCTTTAATCCTTCAATGGCTACCAATGAATCCCCTTGATGAATTGAATTCTTGAATGTGCTTGAATTCTTGAGAGTAGATGATTGTTTCAATATATTATTAGCTTGCTTCAAGTCTTTCTTCTTAGCTTGTCTCTCTTTTTCCCCTTAGATAAAATGAGAGGAGAAGGCTTCCTTATATACCAATCTAGGGAAAAATCTTCTAGAGAGGCTTAGAATTAAATTCCAATCAGACCTATACCCCTAGAAATGGACCTATATTAAATATGATTTCAAGATTCATTTCCTTGAAGACTAAAACAGCCGACCTGGAAGCGGGAATTAAATATTTCCGAAGCCCAACATCTAGAAACCCCAGAAACTTTAAATCTGGAGCTTGGGTCAGGGTCAAGGTCGACTCTGACCTAGTTCAATGTTGATTTTGACCTTGACCCAGGTCAAGGTTGAGGTTGACCTTGACCTAGAAGTTTGACCTTGACCTTGAGGTCAAGAACTTCAAATCTGCAGATCTGGATGCTAGAAATAAGCCAGAGAGAAGTGGAAAATGGGGCAGAATAGGGGGAAAAGTCAGATCCAAGTCAAAGACCCATTCAAGGCACTTTACATGACCCCAAACCACTTACTCAGAGGGATAAACCAGTCCAAAATGTAAGTGCTTCCATTTTCTGATGATACATTTAGCCCCCACTTTAGCAAGAGTATGGAATCGATGCAAACTCTTGGTAAAGGAGATCATAAAGAAAATATAATCTTATTTAAATCAAAGGGACAAAAGAATCCTCAAGTCCTTGTCAAGCCCAAGATTACAATAAGAGAGACATCACCAGTCTAAGAGAAAAAGAGAGAGGATCTGATTACCTCACCCAATGAGAACCTATGTCCCATTGTGAATCACACAAGGAAAAAGTACAACTGGAAAGATGAAGTTGAACCGCCTAGTGAATGTGGCTACTCACTAGTGAACCCATCAAGGTTTTACCCTTAGGAATATTCTACTCCAAAAGAGAAAAGCCAAAACATAGAGAGATCCAGTCTTAAGGACATCTTCCAACTTTAAGGGATCAAAACATTGTAAATTGAAACTAGAGGGATCAAGAGATCCTATAAGGTAAAAATCCATGCTTTAAGGATTAGTATCTAGTCCATAAAGGGACTATAAAATTTTTAAGTTTTGAAAATATTTTGAAAGTGCGTGTGTGCAAAGAGTGAGTAGAGCGTATGCCCCCACGTTAAAGTCATTGCTAACACTTAACAAGAGCAATGGCTTTAATGCAAACATAAACAACTCCACTGATTATGTTTCCACTACAAGATGACCCCAAGTGAAGACAAATCAAGGGAAATACCACATAAACATACAAAAAACACAGAAGGGATCTACCTACCATGGGGTCCGTATAATCATAAAATAAATAGGCTCAGGCGGGTGTACCTAACTTTATTTATTTATCCTCAATAAATCATGCAGTGGATTAACTTTTCACAATGATATGCTCCTACCTTTTACTGCAAAAGTTGATAACAAATCCTACAAATGTTAACAATCAGCTTTATGTAGAGCTTCACAAGCCAGAATATGAACTTGATAAGAGAAAATACAAGTGAAAAAAGGATTCTCATCCTTCTTCTTTTTGAGTTCCAAACACAGGAAAGCATGGGCTAGTAACTGCCCTAAAGATGTAGTAGTTTTCAACAAGCAGGCTTAATATAACATAATAATGAAAATAATAGTAGTTTGTGTATGGATTTGATGGGAACCACACAACCTAACACATCATACCAGTGCCTTATCCAATGGGAATAGAGTCATTCAAAATGTAAAGACCTTTAACATCAAAGATACATCAAATGCAAATACTATAAATGATTACTGAATCAGACTATGCCTTACATATTCCATTCATACTTCTGAAAAAGAAGAAATAACTATAAATTCTATTTCAATCTCCTACTCACTGAAACTATCTTAAGTATTTAATTCTCTCCTTGAAAGAAACCTTAAACCATTTCGACACTTTACCTTACAAATTGATGAACTAGAATGTCCTTAACAATAAATCCAAATGAGTATAAAAATAGGAAATAGAGACACTTATTCATTCAAATCATGCAAATCACAAGAAAGTACAGATATATATTGATATTAAAGAATCAAGTACATATGAAATCAGAGCCAAAGAGACCACTGATAAAATTGATCAAAACATATTGAACTAGCTTTTGTGGCATAAAATTCCCATACCTACAAAATGAACCTGGAATTCCTTTTATAGAAACATGGACTAAAACAAGCTTTGGATCTAATTAGGGTTAGGGTTACAAATATTAAAATATTACATGACAGAGAACACTAATTTATCATAAAAATGAAGCATCTCTATCATCCATTCTTTAAAATATTCCTTGCTCTAGTTTGTAAGAAATTTGATCTAGCCGCCATCTACCTTGGGAAATTGAAGAACCATACCTTGCAAAAGGAATAAAAGATGGAATTTCTTGTCTTCATTTATGATCTCGGGAACTTTTACCCTTCATTGCAGAAAGTCAACTACCTTTTTTGGGAAAAATCACGTTCTTGAAAATCTGATTAAACCTACATTATAAAACTCTAAAACAATTCCTTATTTACGACGAAGAACAAAACATGGTAAGACCAAGGGTTAAATACTATTTTACAAGCCAACATAAACCCTAAGAAGATAATCTCTATTATAAATGTCTTCAGAACCACCAATATTTCCTCCATACTATATCCAGCATCTGTAAAACATGGTATAACAGATCAGATTCACCCATCAAGCTCTTTGCAGCAAGACGACACATATCACCTCTTGAAAACCATGAGAAATACTTTGAAATTTTTTAAAATGGTTACAATGGCTACATATTGCACATAATTCAAATTGGATGGTTGATATTAACCCTTATCATAGTTTTAAAACATACCCATTGGTCTTCTTTAGGTTACCCGAGCTTTTAAATCACCTTTCCTTTAAGCCGTTACACGAGCCATCTGATCAGAATCAACTAAATAGATCTTTACTTTAGTTATGTCATGCCCTAATTTTGCAAGTTAAAATGCAACAGTTTGTTTTTGAAATCTCTACTAAGGGTTGAAAAAATTATACACTTTAGTTGTAGTTGACAACAAGAGAAGAAGGTTAAAATCAAGGGTTTGAGTCGACAAGAGGGGCAAGTGTTCTAATGTTGATAGCTAAGGTTGAGGGCTAATCAAGACGGAAGTCTACATCCCTCAACCCACAAGATTTCAAGGGCTAGTTTGATCAAAAGAAATTTTGTAATTTTACTAGAGATGAATTCAATCTTGGTTTCACATCTACCCTACCACACTAGTCTAATAATTAAGTCAAGATTTTAAATCCTAGTTATCTATTGTAATCCATAACACTATTTTTACACTGGTCAATACACTAGCCACAAGTATAGACCAACTTCAAATAACATTACCAAGTTAAGTGTATTTAGTCTTCTTTGACTCTTCAAAATAATTCACCTAATTTAAATAAAAGTTAAATTCCTATAGACATTGGTAATCTTAAAGACCCTTGATGAAACTTCAATGTTTCTTGTTCCATTATTGGTTGTAATTAAAAGGTCGCACATTTTCTTAGCCATAAACTAGACTTATTAATTATGATTTGTCTTAATTTCTTCAAATTAAATAAATTATAGATTTCCATTTATTAACTCCAATTAGCTTCTAGATTTTAAAATGAAATTGAAAAGGACGTTATCGTAACCCCATGATTAAAACTTTATTTCTATCTACGTTAAAATTAAATGGTTATAATAAAATTCCATTCCTTTCTATAAAGTTACCATCTTTGATAAAAATTTATCATTAAATTTCACCATACTATGTCTTATAATGTATTTAATGACTGAATAAAAAAAAAGAACTAAGAAAAATCATTTAATTAAACATATCTATGAATTATTAAAAAAAAATCTAACAATTAGATTTATCCTCATTTTGATATAAAGGTGATTTTAATTCCCTCCCAAATGAACTTCAGCATATATACACAAAGAAAGAAATAACAAGTCAAAATCCCCAAAAAAACATATAAGCCTTCTCAAAAAAATATAAGACCCCACTAAAGTAAGAAAAAAATCTAATAAAATTTACTCACATGAGGAACCCTAACCCTAATTTCAAAATTAGAGATTAGGGCTTCCATATAAGAGTATTAAGAAACAAAGATAATAGGTCTATTTCTTTTGCTTCCACTACTATCTTACTACTTTCTAAGCTGTGACCTAACCCTAGGAAAATTTGAATGGCTCTGTGTTTTTTTTTTGAGTAGGTATGGTTCGAAGCTCTTATGGAGGAGAGACAAGTTCTGTGTGAGAGGGGGGCAATGATCAACACCATTGCTGTGCAGTTTTTTTTTAAAGTAGGTTACGGGGGTGGG
>MU227853.1:4085905-4105062 GCA_018584345.1 Thuja plicata
CTTTCAGATTTAAGATATATGTTTTATTATATATATATAGGCTATTGTATATATGTATAATAGCATATAAAAAAAATCTTCCTTTTACAGATTGAAGTTTGTAAATGTAGATTAATATTCTATTCTATCTGAAATTTATCTTTACATTAAATCAAATCTGTTTTCTGTGCAAATTGTTTTATGCCACTTCAGTACATTATTATTTATGGATGCATAAAGGATAAGCAATATTCCTTTCGAGAAAATTTAATTAAATTATATGACTTAAAATGAAATACAAATAGACTGTATAACTTTAAAAAAATAGTATATACATGAAAGAATATAAGCATGTAAAATATACACCATGGAAATAAACAAAATGCTTAAATTAGGAACAACTTAATGTGGAGATTTTATCATCTTAAAATAAATCTGTTACCAAATGCAAAAAAAAATCTCTTATGGAATTCAAATAAAAAAAAATATCTCCTAAGATAATTAGATGTAATTCATTCTTAAATATTGGTTTAATACATAAGATTACATACAGGAAATACTTTCTTAAATCAATTTTACAGTAATGTATTTGCTATTTGTATTTCTTAAAAAACAATAGAATCAATACATTACACTTCTTCCCTTTTAAAAAACTATTACAATTTCTTTCTACAAGTTTATAAGCCAATTTCTAGAATTTTCAACTTACAAGACTTAGCCCTATGGCTTGAGGTGAAGCTTAATTCCTCAAAATATAAATTTATAAACAACTAAAAACCCTCATTTCCAGCTTTGAACATTAATCCACTATGAGAGAAAGAGCTACAAATTTGCAAAAAAAAATAATTTTGGAACAACCATGGAGCTCACCTCCCATCCTAGGCCTCTATGAGGCTAGCCCAAGCTATGGGAAATAAGAAGAGGCTTGGAGACAAGCAAGCATGCAACCACACATTTAACAAGCTCAAAACCCAAACAAAAACACAAAACTCCCTCCCAAGCTTATGCACAATTAGGTCAAAATGGACTCAATAAGGGGTGGAGGTGGAACAACCATGTAGGAGAATGCCCAAACAAGAATACCTCAATATGCACAAAACTCACATGTCTTCCCAAGGATTTTACCTCAACCAAAGAGCTCCATATACACATCCACAATCCCTTATCACCCCCATGAAAATCACAAGATAATTTGGCACATGGAGCTCATAACATCCATGATACATCCCTCTTCTTCCCAAGAAGAGACTCTACACTACCATGGTTTCCCAACTAAGCCCTTCACCCACAAATAATTTCTCCTCCCTCCCAAGGGAGATATATGTCATTCACTCCCATGAACAACACCAAACAAAATAGAAAAATAAGAAGGAACAAAAGTAATTTCTTTCACTAACATACTATCACAACAACACCATTTACACAACATGAATATTTGGAATAAGTAAGTTCAACAAGATTTTGAAAACCAAGAATTACAAGAAAATCACACATGGAAATTAGGATACCAACCTTACTCCTAGAAAATGGATGGTGGTTGAGATGATCCTTCCTTTCCAAGCTCTCCCTCATTGCCTTTCCACTAGCAAATCCTTCTAAGCAACTACTACAAGTATCCCAAAAATGGAGAGTGGGAAATCAACCCCAACTCTCCTCTCCTTTCTCCCTAAAAGTCTCTCTCCAAAATCTCAAAGGGTCCTACAAATCGGGGTGCGAGCTTAGAGCCCTTTCTGAAATGGATTGGACTCTTATGCGGATGCACTCTCAAAAGTACCCTGTCTCCAACCATGTAGAATCTATCAACCCGCTTTGCGTCTGTATATCTTTTCTATCTATCCTGAGCCTCTCTGAGATGCTCTCTAATCAAAACAACCTGTTGCTCCATGTCCCTGACCAAATCTGGCCCAACTGAAACCATGTCCTCAATTCTATCCCAACTCAAAGGTGGCTGGCATGGCCTCCCATACAAGGCTTGATAAGGAGGCATACCCAAGGATGTGTGATGCCCATTATTGTAGGCAGACTCTTCTAAGTGAAGGTACTCCTCCCATATGGACTGGTGATCCATAACATACATCCGCAATATGTCCTCTAATACATGATTAACCTTCTTAGTCTGCCCATTTGTCTCAGGGTGATATGTTGTACTAAAATTGAGCCTAGTGTCCAATGCTATCTGTAACTCTCTCCAAAATGAAGAGGTGAAGAGAGAATCATTCTCTGATATTATCTTACAAGGAATGCCATGGAGCCTGACAATGTCTCACAAGAAAACCTATGCTGTTGAAGACGTTGTTTAAGTGGTATGTATGGGTGAGAAGTGGGCAACTTTTTTCAACCTATCCACTGTCACCATGATGGCATCATGGCGGTGAGAAGACATAGGTAAACCAACAATAAAGTCCATGGAAATGGTGTCCCACTTCCACACCGGTACCTCATATGGCTAAAGAATTCCACCTGGATGGCTGTGCTCTGCCTTAACTCTCTGACATTCTAAACATCTGGCCACAATACTAGCAATGTGCAACCTCATACCTGGCTAGTGATAGAGCTACCTCAGATCTACATGCAACTTGTTGACTCTGGGGTGTGCTACATATGGTGCTCTATGAGCCTTAAGTATAATAAATTCATGCAAACCATCGGGTGTGGGGACGTATATGCGGCCACTATGACGAAGAAGTCCCTCAGATTCTAAGGAATATACATCAAATTTCCCCTTAAGGGGCCTCTGATCTCGATCTAAATGAACATACTTTGAATAGAACTCATCCTCAAACAAGTGCTAAAGTATGCAATCCCTCAAATTAGTACCAGTAGTCATGGAGGAGAGTAAATCTTGCCTCCTACTCAAGGCATCTGCTACAACATTCTCCTTCCCTTTGATGTAGTGAATATCAAAATCATACTCACAAAGGAATTCCTTCCACCTCCTCTGTTGGGCATTAAGATTAGGCTGGGTGAAAATTTACTCGAGGCTCTAGGCGTCTGAATGGAGCTCAAAAGTGTCCCAAAAGAAAGCGACACCACCTTACTAATGCATGAACCACTGCTGCTAACTCAAGGTCCTGTTTAAGATAATTAAGCTCCTGAGTCTTGATTTTCCTAGACTCATAGGCAATGGCTTGTCCATCCTACATAAGGACTACTCCAAGTCCATCTAAGGATGCATTTGTTCATACCATAAATTTCGCTAAAGGATCATTCATAACAAGGATAGGTGCACTAATAAGGGCTCTCTTGAGCTCCCAAAATGCCCTCTTGCATTTCTCCATCCACTCAAACCTCTTTCCCTTTCTCTGAAGGGATGTGATAGGGTGTGCCACTCTTGAGAAGTCCTCAACAAATCATCTGTAGTAGCTTGCTAACCCCATGAAGCTCTTGACCTATAACACAGTGGTAGGTTCCACCCAATCCATGAAGCTTCTAATATTTGATGGGTCAACTGTGATCCCATAACTTGATATAACATGGCCAAGGTAGTTGACCTAAGACGTAAAGAAGGCACACTTTTATAGACTACCATATAACTGATTATCTCTCAAGCACTGCAAAAGTTGTCTTAGGCAATCCTTATGCTCCTCCTCATTATGAGAGTATATCAATATGTCGTCTAGGAACATAATAACAAATATATCCAAGAAGGTACGGAATACTCAATTCATAAGACTCATAAAAACTGCTAGAGCATTTGTGAGGCCAAAAGGAACCACGGTAAACTCATAGTGGCCATATATTGTGTGGAATTGTGTCTTATGGATATCACTCTCCACATTTCACAACTGATGGTATCCAGATTTCAGATATATCTTAGAGAATACTTAAGCACCCTGAAGCTGGTCAAATAAATCATTGATCCTAGGGAACGAATATCGATTCTTGATGGTTAATTTATTGATCTGATGGTAATCCATACACAACCTAAGTGATCCATCCTTCTTCTTAACGAAGTTGACAGGTGCTCCCCAAGGTGAAACACTAGGGTGAATATGCCCCTTCTCCAAGACCTCCTCTAGCTGAATCTTGAGCTCATTGAGCTCATGAGTAGTCATCTAGTAAGGGAATCTATATGCTACCATAGCTCCTAGCACAAGTTCTATATGAAAGTCAACTTCCCTAGGTGGGGGCATACTAGGTAGCTCTGAGGGAAAGACATCAGCATACTCCTGTAATATAGGGAATTCATCAAGGGAGGTTCACTTCTCCTCCTCCTATTCTCTATCACTGATAGTAATAGAAAATAGATGACATCCCTTGCACATGAAACACTTAAGATACATGGCAGAGATCACATGGAGAGATATGGGTCTCTGGACCCCTAAAATGACCATGGGTAAACCTAAACCATCTACACATTTGAACCTCTTCTATCTGCAATCCATCTTGGCGATGTGGGTGCAAAGCCAATCCATGCCAAGAAATACATCATAAGAACCAAGATGGTTGATATGAAAGTCTATCATAGATCTATAACTGACAATCCTTGACTATGGAATCAACTGATACCCTAGCACCTGATGCTAAATCCACTTCCCAATTCACCTCCTGTCTAGCTGCCACTACCCCGCAACGCTCTACTACAAATGGGGAAATGAAAGAATCAGTAGCTCTTGAATAAAAAAGGATAGAGATGATACTACCTCAAATCATACCTACTACCTCAATCACTATGGCCTGATGCTTGGTGTGGCAATTATCAACCATTGCAAAGAATATATGAGACTTACCCAAGTCCCCAACTATGGCCTCTAATGCTGCAGGACGCAAACCACCTCCTTGGGGATAGTTCCTAGAAAAATGCTATATGGCTCCACATGTGTAACAAGGCCCTCAGGACTACATCTGTATGCCTTGTGATCTGGTGTACTGTGATCCCCATGTCTTACTATAACGATTGAATCCACCGCGAGAGGTCCGCTGAGTCTTTTCTGGTGGTGTGTATGGTTCCTGTGACCTCTAATCTCGTCTAGGGCCCTCTGCCTTCCATTGTTTGGGCTTAAATCCCTACTTCCCATGTGGCTATCTAGTCTTCTGACTCTGTTGAGTCTATTGTGGCTGAGGCTGCAGGGATCTAAAGGTCCTCGAGGTGTGTCTTTGATTTCCCTTCCAAGGGGGTCTCTGATATCCTATACTCTAAGGTGTGGGATTTTGGTTTTGTGACCGATCGCGTGTATCGTTCCCTCTACCCTACACCTCCTCTACAATTAAGGCCTTATCTACAGCCTCTTGTGGATCTACTGGTTCCGCCATGTGCACTGGTCTTGAAATAGAAGCATTCAACCCTTAACAAAGCTGCTGACATGGAGCATCTCATCCTTCATGTTCTCTACGTGAGGTAGAAGCTTGAGAAATCTGCTCTCATACTGAGCAATAGATAAGCCCCTCTATTGTAGATCATGAAACTCATCTATACGAAGCAACTGGTAATGCTCTGAGAGGTAACGGTCCTTGAATCTTTCTAAAAAATATTCTTATGTGAGAACGTTAATAACCAGGTTACTCTTGAACACTTCATGTCACCACCAAATTGAGGCGCCTCCTCTCAATAAGAGGATGGCCAATCGAGATCGCACATTGCTCTCACATGTGCGAAAAGCAAAGCATCTCTCTAAACTCAGTAACCATACCTCAGCCTTAATCTCATCTATGGCTCTTGAAAAGGGTGGTGGTCTAAGGTGAAGCAAATCATTAATTTGTTCCCCCACATCTTGGGGTGCTCCTCTACCTTCTTGAGGTACAAACCCTAGGGGTGGACCTGCCATGTGAAAAAATTCCCCCTCCTACTCTTTCTACTCCTCGATACATTGAGGGGGAGGGCTCCTACTCTTCTCATGATCTACTCCCCCTGGCCCTACTATCTAATCTCTTGGTGGCAACCTATCCATAAGAATCTCTTATGCCCTGCATACCCATCCCTACATTTTGTGGGAAAAATGTTGGGTCCCCCTTTTTTTTCTTTTTCCTTGTTCCTTTTTTTCTTTTTCTTTTTTCTTCCGGCCTTTGCCTCCGCAGGGTCATTGTTTTCTTTTCTTTTTGGTTTCTCTCCCTCTAGGACCCATTCCCGAAGTGTTTTTATTTTCTTTGTGTCAGTCGGATCCTGGACTCTGGGATTCTTTGTTGTTACTTCCTATCTTGTTAGAGGGTGTGGTTGTACAGGATCCCTGGGACCGGAGTCTAGAGGTTTTCTTTTTTCTCGGGACTTGCGGAAGGAAGCGGTCCATTTAAACCCTAAGGGTATAATAAAGTTTCATATGTCATTTTCACATTTACCGCGAAAAAATTACCCAGAGGGATTAAGAGAAATTAAGAGCGAATTTGTGTTAAGTGTAATTTTCTTTGGAAGGTTTAACAGTGTTTAGCAGTGAAGTTGGTATTGGAGATTGTGCACATTTTCAGCTTTCCTACAAGGTTTTTAGTGTTTGTGGTCCGTGAAGCTTCCTAGTTTGCAGAGCACCTCCCGTGCTCCTCCTCCCACATTTCCTAGTTTCAAGGTAGGCCCTTTAGCTTCTTCCTATTTTATTTTGTTTTGCGTTGTTCTTTCTATTCTGGTTTCCCTTTTTGTTGGTTGTTTTCTATTTTTAGTCTTTATCGTTGCCCTACATTGGTGGAATGGCTCTACAGGAAGGTTGTCCGCCTTTCCTGCATTGTATTATCCTATAAATGGTGTAAATTCTTGTAAGTTCTGTGAGTAGTTTTAATTTCTATGTAAATTGTCGTAATTTCTCTATAAATTGTCGTAAATCTGTAGGATAGGGTCGTTTCCTGTAAATTTTTCCATTCTTTGGCTTCCCATGTAAATTAGGTTTGTATATTGGTTTGTACATTATCATGTTTGACCCTTCCTACAAGGAGCTTTCCGCACTCTCCGAGTTGTCTACCCTAAGTTTCAAGCTCGCCCACCTGGTGTCCACCTGGTTTGAACTCGACACCTCGTCTATTCGAGCCATGGTGGTTTTCTCTCTCCTCCGTCACTTCATCATTGATGGTAGAATTAAAGTCCTCCATGTGTGAGCATTCAAAAACATCCCATCTGGCATTCAATTCATCCATGTCTATACATCTATCACCATTAATTCCATTATGCCATTTATTGCGTGACCATGTGACAACCCACGTTAGCCCAGTATGGCTCAATGCCTGGTCACTTCGATAATGACTAGTTTCTCCTGAATCTAGGTGTTGATAAGTCCCTAGGACTTCATCCCATTTATCACATAGATAAGTACCCCCAGGACCCTCGGATGTTGACCAAATCCCATATAATTTGTTAATTGTTATATTTCCAGATTTTGATGCGGGCTAACATATTTTAACAATAGGTGTGAAATGGTGAACTCCCTAGAGTTTGTAACATTTCTTTGTGTTTTATCACATGTATTAATAATTGTCCAATCTTGTAGGTTGTAGATCATCTAACAATAAATGTCTGAAGCAACAACTCCTCCTAGAATTCTGGAACTTTAGACTACCTCCACTTGGGCGGCCACTAAGACAAAGGCAGAGAAAATGTTGTCCAAGTTCCCAATTGACATCCAAATACTCGAGTGAAGGTATCCTTGTGGGATCCAAAGTGGATTCCAAACTTCAAGATATTAACGAAACAGAGGTCAGATCATGGGAAGAACTACAAGTCCTTGTCTGAACAATATATCAACAGTGATCTACTGGGGATGACATGGCAACAAACATTGTCGCCTCTGATATTATTAAAGCAGCGTATTTTCCCTGCTTGGTGCAGGAACCAAAACTGATCGTCCACCTAGAAAAGCACTACAATGCACCCACCTAGGTCATTTTTCTTGTTTCTTCCCTACCACTAAATTACCCAGCAACCAATGTAACTCTTGATGCTACTACCTTTGCTTCGGGACTGGGGATCCCCCAGTTCAGAAATACTACTGTCATCTCCCGGTCTACATCATTGAAGGAGTTTGAGAAATTTCCACAGCTTGCCTAGTAGCATCTCAATTCTCACTGGTTGAAGTCCCCGAGGAGGGACTACAAGAAAATGAAGCTAGAGATCCCCCACAGATATTTCAAGGAATGTGTATAGGTGGGGATCATCTTTTTATGTACGCTCTTTGGGGAACCCCATGCCAGGGACTTTTTGGCATGGATGTACTATTTTCTATACTGCATCACCACTCATGGACAAACCTTTGACTGGGCAACTATTATCGCCAACCATGTGGACTTCCAACTGAATAATGTCAGTCAGACATTGAAGTTCCACATGAATTCATATGTATTATGGGGACTGGCACAATAGAGACCCACTCTATGGGGTTTGCAAAAAATGGATGTTCTTGGGAATGGGCCTGGCCAGAGTGTCTCGTGGGAACATTATCCCCAGATCCAATGGGAAAGTAGCTTCCCCAATTTTTGTTGGGTAAATGACACATTCATTTACCACAACATTTTGACACTTACTCGAGATTCTGGGTACCGGATGTCTAAGGAAGCAATGACCTTAGTAAATTATTATGGTAATTATTTTATTCAGTTTTAGTAACATTCTTACATTCAGGTGATTGGGTTCTCTGACAAGCCCTGCTTACTCCCCAAGCATTGTGGGGATAGGATTATTATTTTGGAGTTCTACAGGAAAATCCTAGAACTTCACTCATTCTTTGCATTGAAGACGGTTACCTCCATCTCATTCTTGATCACTTGTGTGAACTATTTTTACATTTTTACAGTGGCCAAAGAGGTTGATAATTAGCAAAAGAGTCTAGGACTGGCTGAGTTCCACCTGAAAATGAACAATTTTGACCCTCTCGGAAAGATAAGTGAAACACTAGCCTAGGCGTCCACACCACATGAGCCTCACATTGAGAATTTTTTAGGTAGATTTCCAGGATGATTTCAACCTTCAGGGTTGGAAGCACTCAAGGGTGTCTAAAGGGATGATGAAGAGCCTCGGCCTTCGGACCTTTCTGAAATATTTTTTAGATAGTGGGCCTCTGAACGACCCAACGTACAAGGCATAGGGGATCAATAAGATGATCTCCATCCAGTGGATTGGGACACCCCAGAGATTTTAACAATTGAGGACATCAACCAGGGTGTCCTACAGCATAGTCATGATTACTTCGCACAAGTGTACAAGAAAAGCACCTGCAGGGGTCCAATTTTGTGGGGGTCTACTTTGGCCTCCCGAGCTACAGGGCCAAGTAAAGATAAGGGGAAAGAAAAAGAGATCACCCCAGCCCAAGTTCCACCCCTGGATCCACTCCCCATTTTGGATCAAGTTCACATTCAAATGGAGGCATCCTGCCAAATAAGTCAAAAATTAAGTGCCCAACTTTCCTATGGTCTTCTAGTTACTCCGGTGGAATCTACCCTCCCAACAGGATCCCCTTCACTGGAAACACTCATGAGCCAGTAGACAAAGGCCGATGATGAATCTACAGCTATTCTAGATGTCGGGGCCCTGCTATAGATAAGAAGAAAGAAGCAAAGGGTGGATCATCCCCCAAGCATAGATATGGGCCCCGAGATGCCAAACATTCCCCAGGTGGAACTCATCCCTTCTCCTGAGCCAAAGGATCCTTCGACAGTCTCCTCTCCCCACCATGATTTTGATGACCTCTTCGAGATGGAAGATCTGGTGAACTTATAGGCTGACGTGGTGTGGGTGGTGGAGGAGATAGATGTGCAAGAAGAAGTGGCCCCGGGAAAAGAGTTTAGGGAGCAGGAAAAGGAGTAGGAAGAAGCCTGAGAAAATCCACAAGATGTGGAAGAAACACTGGTCCAAGGAACCGAGAAAGAACTGAGGCCAACACAATATGAGTAGCCAATAGTGGCTAGGGAACCCAGACCTTCAGGAGAAACCATATCCCTAGGTGTCACGCTCCAAATGCCTCTAGTTAATATGGGTGATTAAAGGCCCCAGAGTACGACATTAGACGAGGTGGTCTCTGTAGCCCAACAGTTAGATCTAGGCTAGACACTTCCGGCCTCTCCAAAAGATGTGCCTTTGGAAGTGAATGTCTTGGCGGATGGCACCGAGGAAGAACATCAACAACAAGATGAGGGGGATAACCCCATAAATGTGGATACTGAAACCACAGATGCTAGAGAAGGGGAAAATATTGGTCATGCAAATGTAGATGCCACCGAGGTGGAAGATACAAGAAACCTCAAGGAGTAAGAATAGGAGTCTGATGTGACTATGGACACCGAGGAAACATCACAAGACCCCGAGGAAGGCCCCAATGCCCAGGACTTAGCAGCAAGAATGCCCAAGCTACCACAATGGCTGGTGGAATCCAGAAAGAGAAAATCCCCGGTGACAACAAGTGATCCCCTCTCCTTTTCCGAAATGATGGCCAAGAATCAAGAGGCTAAGAATCCTAAGAGGGCCTGGACCATCCATACCCTCTAAACCAGTGTGAGAGGAAGTAAAGTCATAGTAGTTGCGTATAGTCGTAGTATTTGTGATGCCTCCCCCTGATACAAACATGGTAGCCGTAAGGGCCGAAGATTATACAATTACAGAAGTTCCTATGGGGAGGAGAGACAAACAAGGTGAATTAGACCTGTTGAAAGAATTTTCCTAGGCAGTTGAGGCCCGGTATGACAAACAGGCATAGAAGCTGAAGGAGGAAAGAGAAAAGAATGAAAATTGCCTCAGGCTTCTTGGAAAACTGACATAGCCACTGGCTAAGATTCATCTGGAAGCCTCTACCTCTAGAAAACTGCTCCAATAGGGTGACATGGATGCTCTAAGGGCCATGAAAAAGAAGGCATAGGCTATGGATGGGTGGATCACTGAGAAAATCAAAACTGTAAGGCAATTCGTGGCAGTGACAATCCCAAACCTTTATCAGGCCAACAACCTTGTGGGCTAGGTGAACGGAGCCGTCTCCTTATGGGAAAAAGATATAGAAAAATATGAGGAGTGGAGGTCCAAATTAGAAGAGATAATGAGCTTCAGGGAAGAAGCCATTACAATGATAGGAATTTTGGGAGAAGAGCCCTTTGGGTTCCTCTGACCCCAACACTCCAGACTTGGCCTCAAGATTCAGGTGAGCAAGCAACTAGTAGCGACCCTAAACAATAGAATGCCAGGAGTCCAAAATTCTTTGGATTTATACACAACATTTGTAACAAGGTTTTTTCTAGTCGATCCCTTCACTACCGAGACTTGTGCCCCAAATGATTTTGTACTTAGCAAATTTGATGAGTTGATGGAGTCCCAATATGATTCTATCAGAGATTTTGATGGGGGAAAGATGTCATGCTTATCTAAGATGATGCTCCAGGTTCATGACATAGAAAAAGTGGCTACAGAATTCAAGGAGGGGGCCGGAGATATTGACAAACAATTCAGGGTCATTAGCGACGAATGGGATTATGTCAAGGATGTAGATGAAGATGGAATGGGCTAGATTTTGGTGGCCTTTAAACAAAATAAGGAACAATAGAGTTCTCTGAACTACGGATATTTTCACCAGTGGGGTACAATTTTATAAATTCATTATTCTTTGAGCTTAAGCTCCTAGACTCCAGAATTACGAGTCTGAATTTTTGTATTCATTCACAATGATCCACGTCCAGGTTCCCCAGAGCTGACCAATCATTGTCGAGCAGTTAATATGGGGTCAACAGGTAGGTGATCCCGATAAGGCATGTCAAACGGAAGGATGGATTTGACAAATGATTCTCCTGAGGTGTCACTCCTACATTAACTCCCTAGTGCACATCGAAGATAGTGAGGTACAATTTTCATTTATGAGGCATGTAGCCTTGGATACCAGGACAATCAGATTTCTTCTATAAATACCCTGGCACTCTTATCTATGCTGATTCTTCCAGTTTTCTCTTCTTGTCTTCTTCCTCCATCTTGTCAAACCTTTGCACTTTTTGAGGTAATTATAAGTGGTGTAGGTAGTACCAGCCATAGGATAATGTATTCTATTTGTTGAGTGTACAGTTAAATTAGGTTAATTTTAGGTCAAACTTTGTGTATAAATAAGAAGTCTGACCCCATAACAAGGGTCGGCAAAATTGATGATTTTGCAATCCAGCAAGTAGTAGAAGATAGCTTTTCATTCTCAGTTGTTTTTAGGAGCTCAATTCTCAATTGTTCTTAGTAGTTTAGAATGCTCCCTTGGAGCCACGATTGTAAACGCTAGTGATACTAGAATGGTTTAAGTTAATGAAGAAGGAAGGAAATCTTATGGCTTTCTGTTATGTGTTGTTCTGATCTTTGGAGGTAACAAACATCTTTTGTGTAGTATTTTTCTTATATCCTCTGCTCCTATGTTCTAGTTTAGATTAATAATCTTATCTCCCTTTGCTACTGAATGCATGTGAATTGATGGTTATTTATGTATTCGGTATTTAGTGTAGTTTTCTCTCATTGGAGCTTAGCTTGATGTTTGAATATTTATTGCATAACTATATGTAAAAATGTATATCTAACCCTGATCGATATTTTGAAGTTTATTTGATAATCCAAATTCTTGCAGGAAACCCCATCCCATTTGAAATCCTCAAGAAGATGAGTAAAAACCAGCTATCCCCTCACACAACAGTCACCTACCTAGCTTAGCTCCCCTACACCATCGAGACCCAACTACCAGGTACTTGGAGGCTAGGAGAATTCATTCTCCCAAAAACCTCTTCAGGCAGAGTTGGCCGGTACCCTGGTACCCAGTGACAATTTATCCCCTATTGGCGAAGCCAGTCACAAAGTCCCATCAATAGAAATAGGTGCTAGAAGGAGGGCATGAGCTCATCTCCCTTGAAAGATTTTGATTTTACACCACTTGAGGGTTCCCCAAGTAATAGTTTTAGGAACTGGACTTTCCACAAAATAGGGTTGTTTTCACCCCTAAGTTTTGACAGAATCCTTCCATTGGCCCCGAACCCTAGAGAGTTTGTAGAACTCAGACCTTCTAAAAGAGTAGGACCCAACAAACCAAACAACCATCCAATTTTATTTGGGGATTTTCCACACACAAGAATACCCAAATCCCTCAAATAATCCCTGGGACTAATGTTCAACCTTGCCAAAATCAAACAACCCCAATGGCAACTTACTTTGATAACACCGGTTCCCCAATGGGATAGTTCCCCAACGCTACCAAAGATCTCCCTCCACATCTGAAGAAGATATGTCCCAAGTATGAGCATCTAGGCCCACGAACTACAAAAGAACACCTCCAGGCCTATAAGGATGCCATGAATCAACACCGGATACAACATCAGGATATTTTAACCTAAATATTTCCTCTATGCTTAGGACATAATGAGTTAAATTGGTACCTAAACTTTCCTTCCAACTCCATCAATAGTTGGCAAGATATGGAAGATGTATTCCTGGAGGACTTCCATGTTCACATGGACCTAGCATGGTCCCACAACCAGTTTATCTCCATCAGGAAGGAACCAAATGAACCCCTCGCCATATTCAACCATTGGTTCCAACGTGCCTTGAAGTGGTGCACAAGTCCCTTCATCCAATCCACTGACGTAACCAGCCAGACATATCTGAATGCCATGGACCCCATTGTTTCCACTCTCCTCTAGAGAACCACCATAACCAATGAATATGATACTCTAGAAAAAGTTTATAACTTAGCCCTAGAGTTGTCTCAAAATTTGAGCAAAGGTCCTAGTGGGATTGGACAGAACATACCCCTAAACATGATACCCGACAGAACTCCTTATGCCAGGGGATACAACCCCAATCTAGCAATGGGTTTTCCAATGGTGGCCATGGGCCCACCACCGATAGACCAACAAGCCTGGTATGTTTATCCAACGCAAGCCCAAAAAATATCGGGTCTAGAATACATTCCCTAGAACCATCCGCAACAAATGCAATAGCCTTTAACACAACCCTCCAGAGTACCTTTCTTCCAGTCATCCACGGCTAGAGGATTGTTGTTTTTGACTCTGGGAGTTGCTCCCACTTTCCCCAGGAATTTATCACAACAACCAACAAACTGTGACACAGCTACTCAGCTGTCTGCCAAGGTTGAATCCCTTCAACAATTGGTGTCCTCCCTGATGATGGACATGGGAAAACTGAAGGTGGTGCCTTTCGTGCCTCACAACTCCAATTCCCAGAGAGGGAATATTTTCTCTGGACAATGAAACACTAATTCTAGAGGTCAGAACTACAACAATGGGCCTCAGCCCAACCAACAACAATGGAACAACTATGCAAATACCAGAGGTCCTCCTCTGAACTGAAATACCACTTAGGATGGTGTTGGACCCAGTCATTCTCCACAGCTTGCATAATTCCATCCCCTGACCATGTGGTCTAGAATGCACAAAACTAACTCTCATTCTAAGGTAAACTATGCCATGCTGGAGAAGATCATCATGATCTCCCAGTTAGATAGACAACAACCTATCGATCCTACTCCCCCAAAACCATCCACATCATAGCCCCCTCACACTACCTTCATGTGTCAGACCATATTCTTCGGGACAAATGAAGAGGATGAAGAAGAACCTGAATTGCAGGGGTTCTTTGATGAATCCATCCCAGCCTTTGAGGCCAATGCCTTCACCAGCCTATGAAATCCCTACAACACTCAGAGTTAGGCTTGCAAAGGTCCATCTTACATGTCAATGCCTCCCAAGAGTACCACCCCCTAGGAAAATACAACTGATCGCTCCTCCCCGCCGAAGGGACCTGTCTCTAACCACACCAGGGATCTGGCCGGGGGAACCCAACTTTATCCAGGGGGACGGTTTGATATCAATAGGGTGTTAGAGAGCCCCCCACCAACATCAGCTTAATGGAGGTTTTTATAAATTGTCTCGAGAAGAAGAATTCCCTTCTAAAGCTCTTGGGAAACCCAGAAGTCGTCAGTCATCCACCAAAGACTGTCACATTTGACGATGCCAACTCAATTGTCTTCAGGGGAAACACAGAGGATCCTCCCTTCCTTTTAGGCTTGAACATTCAAGGGAAGAACCTATACAACTTCTTGGTAGATTCTAGTGCTTCGGGCAACGTCATGCCCTAATCCATATGCCAGAAGCTCATATTCACTCCCACCCCAATCAAAGGAGCAATAGTTGAATTGGACAAAACTATTGTGAAAATGGTTGGTGAGCTGAAGAATGTCTAGATTCAGCTCATCCAAGACCCCCAGATATCGATAAAAATAGACATCCAAGTGGTTGACATCCTTGAAACCTACGGGATGTTATTAAGTCAAAATTGGTTAAAGGCCCTTAACAAGTATTTCTCTACCGACTTCTCCCACTTGTGGCTCCCCTAGAAGGGGAAATCAATTCAAATTTGGGTGGAGAGTGAACCCAGAATTAAGAAAGAGCTCACCAAAGTTGGGAGGGTAAATGAAGTCCTTTTCTCTGAGTCCTCCCCTGGGGTGTACTAAACATGAGAAATCCTGACCTTTGATTTCATCCCCGGGGAGGATCCTGTAGTCTTACAGAGAATTCAAGACCTAGACGAGAAACTAAAGTATGAGGTTGAATCACAACGTAGCACAACAACTCCAGCCACTCTCTTGTCAGACACTTGGTGTCGAGTACACTACCAGAAACACTCTGAACTAGAGTGTGAGCCTTGCATTTCTTCCACTACCTGCCACATCAATGACCTCCAAGAGAAAGAACATAAAGCCAAATTCCCTGGACCAAGTAACCCACCCAGTGGTACACCAAAGGTGCCGCTTGTCTGGGAACCCAAACCAGAGAATTCTTCAGAGGAAAATATCACCCATCTACCATTAGAGCCAGAGGAATCACCTCCTAAAACTCCCAAAATCAATCCAAACACCACTTCACCTTCCCAGCCCCAAAAAATGAACAATGACTTGTGGATCCTGAAGTTTGACGGATCCTAGTCTAAACAAGGCTACGGGGCCAGAGTGGAACTAATCAACCCATGAGGGAAGTCCTTCCTCACATCCTACAAGTTGCAGTTTAACTACACCAATAATGTCATAGAGTATGAGGCCTTGGTCCTCGG
Organism: Thuja plicata; assembly: GCA_018584345.1. Classification (NCBI taxonomy): domain Eukaryota; kingdom Viridiplantae; phylum Streptophyta; class Pinopsida; order Cupressales; family Cupressaceae; genus Thuja; species Thuja plicata. Next base: position 4,101,855 of record MU227853.1, read on the forward strand.
ACTCCTGTTCGCATTAAGAAAAGGGATTACCCGCCTCCGTGCGATGGGTGATTCTGAGTTGATTATAAAATAGGTTTGGAGCCAATACACATGTCATTACAAAAGGATGGTCTCATAACACAATCGGGCATGGAGCCTTATTAAATACTTTGATTCTTTTGACATCGAGCTTATTCCCCAAAAAATGTAACTATGTTCCGGATGCCCTTTCTGTGTCTGTCAGGACCCTCAAGCCGATGGCTGGTTCCCGACTCTGGAAGTTTTCTATTGAAATGGTCCCCACCCCATCCATCCCAGTTAATATCACCCAATTTCATGTTTTTGAGGATGACCAACATATTCTGGCCTTCATGTCCAATGTTGGCATCTTTGAGGATCATATAGTGGAATAAATTGTTCATCACGATACCAGGCAGGGTGAAGAAGATGAAAAGATCATTGACCTACCCACCAACACCATCCTTAAGGAGATGGTAACACTTGAATGAATCTTTGATTTTTAACCCCGGAGCTGAGATAAGATATCATCCTCCTCTGAGGGAGGAAAATTTGAAAAGATCAACATTGGTAAGGCCGATGAAGAAAAAATTGTTCACATTGGTACCTCCTGCTCCCCAGAGGAGAAGGAAAAGATTCTCGTGGTTCTCCGAGAATACATTTACATTATTTCTTGGGGGTATGAGGATCTTAAGACCTATGAAACATTAATCATGACTCATACCATCCCCCTAAAACTAGATGCCAAACCTTTCCAGCAAAAGTAGAGCTGATGAACCCATTGATCGAACCTCTAATCCATCAAGAGGTTTAGAAACTATTGTCAGCCCAAATTATCTTTCCTATCTGGCACACAAAATGGGTTGCCAACCTCATCCTTGTGCACCAAAACAATGGTGAGATCTTCTTGTGTGTGCATTTTCATAATTTAAATAAGGCATCCAAAAAGGACAATCACCCTCTCCTATTGTTGGACGAGGTGTTACAAATTTTCAATGGTTCCCAAATGATGTCCTTCCTGGATGGATACTCCGACTATAACCAATTTCTGGTTAAGTTTGAGGATAGAATGAAAATGGCGTTCACCACTAAGTGGGGGATGTTTTCATATTAGAGAATACCCTTCGACCTGATCAACACTGGGGCCACATTTCAGAGGGCTATGGACATTGTGTTTGAAGGCCTAGTCAACAAATGCATAATCATCTACATGGATGATTTAACGGTCTTTTCCTGGGACAAGCGTGATCATTCTGCCCACCTCGCCCAGATCTACAAGAGATGTTGTTGGTATGGTATCTCCCTCAACCCTAATAAATGCATATTCAAGGTCACTGAAGGGAAGCTTCTCAAGCATATTGTCTCTAAGAAGGGGATATCCATCAACCCTGAGAGAGTTGAAGCACTGCTGAATTTGAAAATGCCCAGTAGAAAAAGGAAATGAGATCTTTCTTTAGAAAGATAAATTTTGTCCAACGGTTCATAACTGGATTCGCCGAGATTGTTAAACCACTCAATGAAATGATGAAGAAAGATACCAAGATTGAGTGGAGCCCCGAAGCGAAACAAGCAGTTTCCCAGATCAAGCAAACCATAGTGGAGGCACCAGTCCTGGCAAGTCTATACTATTCCCTCCCATTTCACATCTACTCCTTCATTTCACCACATTCTATAGCTGTAGTGTTGACCTAGAAAGTTGAGGGGGAAGAGAGACCTATTGATTTCATGAGCTCCCCCTTCAAAAATACCGAAGTCCAACATACGCCTTTGGAAAAGCAAGCCTTTGCTCTAGTCCGAGGCGTGAAGAAATTCTGGCACTATATTCCCTAGAGAAAAGTGCATGATATCATTCTAGACCAAGCTGTTAAATCTTTACTGCTACAGAGTGAATTGGGCAAATGCCAGGGGAAATGGATGGCCATCCTCCAAGAGTATGATATCGAGATGCAACCAATGAAGATAGTCTGAGGCCAGGGACTATGTATAGTAATAGCAGAAGTTACTCCAAACATCAAATGTCAAACCTATATGGTGGAGTCCATCACTCAAGATCCATGGTATATCGATTTGGTATACCTATTTCTCAATAATAGATGCCTAGAGGGGATTCCCCTCAAAAAATTTCATGCCCTCTGGCTGAAAAGTGGACACTTCAAGATAAAAAATGGAACACGTTTTCACAGGAACTTTGAGGGAATTTACCTATGGTGCATAGACAGAGACCAAGCTACCAAAATGATAGAAGAATTCCATGGGCAGTTCAAAAATGGGCATGGCTCAGTTGATGCCACTGCCCATCAGATTCTCCGAGCTGGGTATTATTGGCCCTTCACCTACAAAGACGTCTACACTCACATGAGGAAGTGCCACACTTGCCAAACCATAGCCCATTGTGAGCGGAACCCGGCCATGCCTTTGCAGCCAGTCTTTGAAGTTTGACCCTTCGCTCAATGGGCGTTCAATTTTGTAACATAAAAAATAGTTTTTGTCACCAAAATGTAAAGGAGAAAAATGGGTTAATTGTTATTTGTGTTGATTTCCTTAACTCCACTTTACACTTACTTGAATTTGATTGATTGTATATTGCAATTGTGATTGTGATTAAGGGAAGATAACATGCTCCTTTCTTTCACCCTCAAATACACAAATAGGAGATCCAATTTTGATCAACCCCAAAAGGGTAAATGCACAAATGAATCCACTATTTGGAAAGAGACCAAGAAAGGGGATCTTAAATTCTGTAAATTGATTGATTAATATGATTAATGACAGTAATTGAAAAGAATAGGAGAAAGTACCAACCTTCCAAAGTGGCAGATCAAAGATTGCTATTTTCTAAGATCTGTAGACTATTTCTAGAGATGCTGACAGTTGATACCAAACTGAAACACAGAGACAGACAAAACCCAGAAATATTTTTCCATTTCGATGTCATCTTATGAAAAAGGTTGACCCTGTACCACTTTTTCCAACTCAATCTGCTCAACTCTGAAAGTGTCCCTATTCACACAGTCTAGAAGAAATCCGGAAAGGGTATCCAGATCTGGCCTCAGATTTACAGTCTTGAACCTATACCTGCAAGAGAAAAAAAAATTTGTTGGGGGAAAGGGGTTTGCCTTGGTCAAACCCCGGTTTTGGAATTAACCTTAATATATGTAATTGAAGATTGCATAAAGAATAACAAAGCAAAACTCAAATTCACCTTGCTTGT
>MU227853.1:4120887-4158606 GCA_018584345.1 Thuja plicata
TATATATATATTGTAAATAAATTATTTAAACAAATCTACAAAATAAGACATGGATGTCAATGTAAATAAGGATTTAGTAATCTTTCAAATTTTAGATATATGTTTTATATATATATATATATATATATATAGGCTGTTGTATATATGTATAATAGCATATAAAAAAAATCGTCCTTCTACATATTGAAGTTTGTAAATGTAGATTAATATTCTATTCTATCTCAAATTTATCTTTACATTAAATCAAATATGATTTATGTGCAAATTGTTTTATGTCACTTCAATACATTATTATTTATGGTTGCATAAAGGATAAACAATATTCCTTTAGAGAAAATTTAATTAAATGATATGCCTTAAAATGAAACACTGATAGACTGTATAAATTTAACAAAATAGCATATACATAAAAGAATATAAGCATGTAAAATGTAAACTATGGAAATAAATAAAAATGCCTAAATTGGGAACAACTTAATGTGGAGATTTTATCATCTTAAAATAAATCTGTTGCCAAATGCAAATAGAAATATCTCTTATGGAATTCAAATAACAAAAATGTCTGCTAAAATAATTAGATGTAATTCATTCTTAAATACTGGTTTAATGCATAAGATTACATTCTTAAATACTGGTTTAATGCATAAGATTACATATAGGAACTACTTTCTTAATACAATTTTACAGTAATGTATTTTTTGTTTGTATTTCTTAAAAAAAAATGGAATCAATACATTACACTTCTACCCTTTTAAACAAGTGTTACAATTTATTTCTACAAGTTTATAAGCCAATATCCAGAATTTTCAAATTACAAGACTCAGCCCTATGGCTTGAGGTGAAGCTTAATTCCTCAATATACAAATTTATAAACAGCTAAAACCCCTCATTTTCATCTTTGAACATTAATCCACCACAAGAGAAACACCTACAAATCTACAAAAAAACTAATTTTGGAACAACCATGTAGCTCACCTCTCATCCTAGGCCTCTATGAGGCCACCCCCGAGCTAGGAGAAACAAGAAGAGGCTGGGAGACAAACAAGTGTATTTTAACAAGCTCAAACCACCCCCCCCCCCCAAAANCAACCCCCCCCCCCCCCCCAAAAAAAAAAAAAAACAAAAAAAAAAACTCCCTCCCAAGCTTATGCACAATTGGGCCAAAATGAACTCAATAAGGGGTGAAGGTAGAACAACCATGTAGGAGAATGCCCAAACAAGAATACCTCAATATGCACAAAACTCACATGCCTTCCCAAGGATTTTACCTCAACTAAAAAGCTCCATATTCACATCCATAATCCCTTATCACCCACATAAAATCACAAGATAATTTGGCACATGGAGCCCATAACATCCATGATACACCTCTCTTCTCCCAAGAAGAAACTCTACACTACCATGGTTTCCGAACTAAGCCCTTCACCCACAAATGTCTTTCTCCTCCCTCCCAAGGGAGATTTATGTCATTCACTCCCATGAACAACACCAAACAAAATAGAAAAATAAGAAGGAACAAAATTAATTCCTTTCACTAACATACTATCACAACAAAAACATTTACACAACATGAATCTTTGTAATAATTAAGTTCACCAAGATTTTGAAAACCAAGAATTACAAGAAAATCACACATGGAAATTAGGGTACCAACCTTACTCCTATAAAATGGATGGTGGTTGAGATGATCCTTCCTTTCCTAGCTCTCCCTCCTTTCCGTTCCACTAGTAAATCCTTCTAAGCAACTTCTACAAGTCTCCCAAAAATGGAGAGTGAGCAATCAACCCCAACTCTCCTCTCCTCTCCTTTCTCCCTAAAAGGATCTCTCCCCAACTCTACCTCTTTCCCATCTAGAAGAGAGATGACATGAGTCATCTTCTCTAACACTTGTACAAATTCATGCATGAAAGAGACTCCACTATCTTGAAGAAGGTGATGGTCTTTCTATTTCCTAATTTTTGCCACTAACCAAGAAAAGGTACTTAAGAAGGCCCATAAATGAGATTTTGACACTAAAAACAATAAAAAATAACCCATAATAATACTAAAGGACTAGACATTTTTAACTCTAACTACCCTATGAGACTAATTTTAACCCTTCAAAAACTCACTTAGATTTTAGCTACGAATTTTCCAAGATAGTACTCATGAGTTAGGTCTTCAAGACAAGTAACTCCACAAGGAAACACTACAAGACAACCTAGGGTGAACTAAACCTCACAATCCACATGGGCATGCCATCTCACAAAATATGTGCCAATTGACACTACAATTGCACATCACATTTACACATTGGCATGCTTAAATGAAATTATCAAAAATAGAAGAAATAAATTTACAACCATGCATAATCACATTTACATCATATATTACATTTACAACTAGGTTATTTCCTTTTCTAGGGTTAACCTTGGCTTCACAAGGATATTCACATTAACCCAATCTTGTTTCCCTAGTTTTGAAACCATGGTTTATTCACCTACACACTTGAACAAAGCATCAATAGTCCAAGGAAGAATCCACACATTCATAATATTATATATTACAATATATTCATCTATCCCTAAATTATACATCGCTTTCCAGAACTAGGTCATCCATATACATATAACTAGTAAATCACAAAATTCTTTAAAAAAATCACTTATCTAACATATTAAATTAAGCAATATGGGTCATTTGTAGATTTGAACATGAAATCCACTTTTACATGTCACGTGATCAAATTACAAATTTAGGAACATAAAAATGGAAACTTTTTAAACATGTCATCTAGATCTGAGAATCATATGTATAAAATAATACATCTAAACATCATCAAAATAGAGTCATCATAAGATATCTATACTATGAAAATCCAATACATCAATGTATCAAAACCAATGTATCATCTAGATAACATGATATAAAACGTATCAGCTCTGAATGGATGATCAGGGTAGGACCTCACAAGTTGAAACTCAGCAACGCTGGTCCCACAGATATCCACATGACACTTTACTTGGTCCTGAGAAATCATGTTGGCCATCTGACCTGTGCTGACTGAGTAATCCACTTGTCAAGCAGACACAATGCCTTGATCATTAGAACTTGTGCAACTTTTCATTGAGTCTTCACGTTGTCCGTTAGATCGAATCTAACTTGTCTGCACATTATCTTCTTTACTTTGTCACAAATCTGGACTCGCCTTAGCCCGTGGATTTGAAAGTGAAGGAGGATTTAATCCTCGGTAATTGGACTTGTTTTTTTACTTAATCAAAATTTGGGTTTTATAAGAGTCAAGCATTGCTCCTATATAGGATTCTGCAAGAAAAATCTCCAACAGTAGGGAAGAATGAAAAATGGGAGCTCCAAGGGTTGGGTTGATTTCTAGAGATAGATAAGAACCTCATCTTGGCTCTAGTGAGGGCTCTGGTCATCAATTTGTTAGGGTAACCATGTGATAAAATGATTTTCCAAAAATGAGCAAGCTCTCGGTTTGGGTATTCCTTATCACAAAATTGATAGGCTCTCATGGAAAGGTTTTTGAGGACACCAATGTTTTGCCTATGGTGGTGATGACATATGGGTAAAAGTACAAACTTGTGTCACACTTTTACAAAGGAAGAGGACCATGACATGCAAAGTAGTTAAACTTTAACGACATAAAAGTGGTATTTGTGTTTAGAATTTGAAAATGATGTAAACTAATGAAATGTGTAAAATTGGATGTAGTTTATGCCTATAATTTTTTTAAAAACTTTTGAATAAGGATTGACATAGTTTTTTAATTTTTGAAGTCTATTTTTTAATTGTTGAAAAATGATGAAAATTGAGGGTCTAGTTTCCACCAACAAAATATATGTAAATAATATTTTTTTCCTCTGATTTAAGAATATGTTTTAGATGATATGTACAGTTAGTGTAGATAAAAAAATATTGGTTTTCAGTATATATTTTGTCTGTTATAACTATTCAAAGTCAGAGTTGCCTGAAATTAACAATTTTTGTCTCCCGCCTAATTTTCCCTAGAATATCTACACCAAATACAAAACAAATTCTATATTCTTGAAGAGGACTCTCTCCTCTAGTGTTAAATATAAGTTCTAAAATTTTCTGACATGATTTTCTATTTTTTTCTTTTTTCGAACGAGCATGTTCTTCAATGTTAAAATACCTACTGGAGTTTTTTAATCTTATAATATATTATATTTAATAAAAATACTATAAAAATTATATGACCATAATCTAGACTCAGAGCTCTACAAAAACGTGTTTTTAGATTTTGAAAACAATTTAATTTTGGTGGACAAATAGGCCCCAAAAATGACATGTTACCAATTTTCCCTTTTTTTGCTTATTTGGTTGCCACATGGGATGCCACATAAGTAGTTTCGTCTAAAATAGTTCCGGCCGAAACCAGTTCGGCCGGAACTGTTTCGGCCAAAACTAAGGCCGACCAAACATGGTCGTGTGGATGACCACGACCCTCAAAGTTTATATATATATAAGTTTTAAAAAAAAAAAATTAAAAGCAATTATCAATTATTCTGACTTAAAAAATGTTATTTTAATAACATCATTTTTTAAATTATTTTGAAGGCATATTTTTGGGTGTTAAAGGGTAACTAAGAATTAAGATTATCAAGGAGGTTTGTATTATTTGTAAGTTTCTTTTTTTTAGGTTTTTTTAGGTTTTTGAGATTTTTTTGTGTTTTTAATTAAAGCATTGTTCAATATTAAATTATGAACTTATCAATATTATTTTTGATTTTTTTTATCAATTGTATATGGTTTTGTGTATGCAGGTGAATCGAAGCTCTCAATTTGAACAAATTGTGCAATGGGGAATAAAAGGAACAGAACAAGAAAATATGATCGAATAAGGGGTGACAAAATGAAAGGTCATACAAAATATAATGAAGATGAACCTGTTGAAGTCCAAGAAGATCCAATTCAATTAGGGGAACAAATTGATGGAAATAGATATCTTTTGACGTGGACAATTTGATGGAGATGGATGATGATTCATTTTTCAGTCAATTTTCATCTGACGAATTGGTACCTGAAAGCACAATAAAAAATAATGCAAAAAGATTTGGGATGAATATTTTCAAATAAAAAAGTCTGATTAGAAAAGCACAATTATTTTGTAGGTTATTCAGGAAAAAAGAAATGACTCATGTTTTGGAGTTGTTAGGTGTTGATAACAAGAAAAACTTAGGAGGCAATGTAAATCAAACAATAGTTGAAAATTTGCAAGATTCATTGAATGACATTAACAACTCAAGTCGAGGAGCTGATTTAAGTGTTGCACGTAGAGCATTGATAACTACTTTATCTAGTAGGAGGTTGACACAGAGAAAACAAGTACATGCAATTTCTGATTTACTGAATGTATCTAGAACTATTCAAAGATATATTAGGAAGAGAAATATGTTAGATGAAAATATTCAAAAGAATGGGGTTAATATTTGTAGACTTCCTCGAAAAGACAAAATTTTTGAAGATGTAAAAAGACAGGTCATTGAATATTGGACCATTGACTCTCGTGTTTCTTGTAATAGAAGGGATACTATACATATGAAAGATGAAGAGACCGGTATGAAAACTGCACATCCAAAATATTTTATAGATACAACACAAAGCGAATTGTTTGAAGCATTCAAACAAGAATTTTCAGATGTGAAAATATGTCAAAGAATGTTTGAGAGGTTGCACCCTTTCTTTGTATAAATAAATAAGGTACGTGAAACTTGTTGTTGCCAAAATCATGTTGATTTTTATCTATATTTGCAATCATATAAAAAGGTTATGACAGTATTTAATTCAGATATGGTCATCCCTAGAAGTATGACACAATTTGTGAAGTCTATTTTATGTGAGAAATTAGAAGATTCAGATGAGTTCAAAGTACAATGTACACATAGTGCATGCAATGATTGTGGAGATTTACATAATTTTCCATTGCAAATTGAGAATATAAATGTTGCAATGCCAGTTTTGTGAAAAATATTTGAATACAAGACATACCAAACTAAGACCAGAGATGAATCCAAAAAAATTGTATTGAAGGAGAGTGAATTTCCCTACCTTGAGTTTATGACCATGTTTCGTACTATCATTTATCCACAAATCCAACATTGTCATGGTGTAAGATGGCAAGCTAAACAGTTTCGTGATTCCAAATTTTTTTTTCACTTGGTTGTATTCTTTTAGTTGTAGATTTCTCTAAGAACTATACATTCTCCCCTCAATCAGAGCTTCAAGCTCAATATTATCATTCTGACCAAGTTGCAATATTTATGCAAGTGACCTATAGACATGCACAATTTGATTTGGATGAGGTAGAAAGTACCAATCCAAATGAAGCATTATCATCAAGGAGGTTCATTTCTATATCAGTGATGATAAGGTTCATGATAGGAGCTATGTGGCTCATTGTTTTGTAATGTATTGTGAAGATATTGTGAATCGCGGGATAAAAGCTTCACAACACTGGATTTGGTTTGATGGTTGTGCAGGTAAGTGATGCACTTCAATTCATTTTCAAATTCTCATTCATTACTTGTTAAATTATTATGTGATCATAATCTTGCATATTGTTAGTGAACAGATTTGTCTTTCTACCAACAACCTTTTAAGTTTACTCTATCACCCTTAAAAGACAAACTATTTGTAACAGTTGGGTAAGTATCTTTTGTGATCACTTCCCTCTGAATTTTATAATAGGTACAGCTCCCTAATATGATATTCAATGAAATGAGATAATGATTTAATTGATTAGCTTTTAACCAGAAAGCTTATAAAGGCTGCAATATCATTCTTTGATGATATGCTTCTAAGCAAACATGAAGGAAATATAACTGAATAATGAACAGGAAGGAAACATAGTCACTTCCACAATAGATAAAACCCACACTTTAGATATCATGAGACAACAGATAGATATATAAAACAGGCCAAACAATATGTCGACACAAGACACATTGTTCTAGTTTATAAACAACATAGATTCAATAACCTTCCTGTCATATATTTCAGAAATTACTACACTGATAAAAATCTGAAATCTATTCTGTTCAAAATATTTAACAATCTGAACTATAATTATAAAAAAAAAAACTATATCTATCAGTTAAAAGTTCTTCAAACCCTTTGAAAGTTTGAGCAGCTGAAATAAATAGTAGAAAAACACCAAGAGGCCTCCCAAAAAACATGGCCTCTCAGGAAAATAGTTAAATAACTAAACCACTGGAAAGAGGACACGTGTCCTAAAAGTTTTGCATGCTAAAACAATAAAAACTAGATAGCCAAATCAGGCTCCTTATCTGTGGTGCGGTCCTCGCTTCCCACTAGATTTCCTTCTTCATTGGTAACTGATTGAGTCAGCTTCCATTCTTTATAAGCCTGAACTAGTTCTTTCATGAGTGATAGATGGGGAATCTTGGAGTTTACTATTCGGGCCATAGAGGCATCTTTTTTCCACCTCAGCTTCTTCACCTTCTCTGTGACATTGGATAACTGATCGACACACAAATAAAGCATAGGCTGGATCCATGCTATCTGAGCTAAGTCAGAGGCTTTGGGATGAATATTTTCTCTGATAGTCTTAATTGCTAAGTCCAAAGCATCTAGAGCACCCTTTAGTTCTTTCTCACCAAAGATGGAGGGGTAGGTATAAGTGAAATTAATCACTTTCAACTCAGTCAAGGTAGCTTTTTGGATTTGTTTAGCTTCGGCTTCATATTCCTTATTCTCCGTGATAGCACTTCTTATCAGAGCAATGCGCCAACTAATATTCTTCCTGAGAATGAAGAAAAAGGACTCTTCGGCACCTTTTAGAGACTTTTCTACACAAAATTTATTAAAGCCATGCCTCTCAATTTCAATAAATTTTGTCATTGCTGACACCCATTTTTCCTCATCTGTACCCCATACTTGGCGCTGAGCTAGAAACTCACCTATCACTATCTTAGTATCATGAAGAATTGAATGTGAATATTTAATATATTGTCTCCCATTATTGAGCACCTGAGACATCCATTCATCATATGAAGAAACCAAAGTCTGCCCCCTCTGAACTTGATTTACCAACATCTTACTTTCTTCAGAATTGGGATCAAACACCTGAGATGATTGGGACAATGGGGTAGCATCGAATTTGCAGAATGTATTAATAAATTGAGAAAGTGAAACAATGGTCTATTTCAATTCCTTCTTCTCTCTTCTATCTTGCACTGATGTAACCAGCATTTGTTGGGCTATTTCCTTGAAAAGGTGGTTCTTTCTGGCTTTGTCCATTGTCCCAAACTCAATTTTGGTTACTTCAAAATCCTCAACCGCCACATCTTATTTTTCTTCCTTTGGTCTGTAAGTAGCTACTTCAGCTATCCACTTCCCAATTTTAGCATCAGAAAACATGCGTGCTGTACTCTTCACCTTTTTGGCTTTAGGAGTCTTTTGAGCATATTTACTAACAATATCTTGCACTGGAACTGACACAGGAATCAGACTCCGCTTCTTGTTAACTGAAGAAGTTAACCATTTGGGAGTATCAATAGTTGTTGCTGGTTGAGGAACAACTTTAGCAGGGGTGTCCATTAGATCCAGGGTTACATCATCGAGGTCAAAGAGATCCTTCCCAATTTTCTCATCATCTCCAATTTCATAGTTCAAGTGTCCAAACTTGTCATCCTCTAGGTTAACTATCTCTGTCTGCTCTTGAGCCATCTTTACTTTCCTTTGTGATTGGGATCTCAACCTAGTAATGTGTTGAGGAGAGACCATAGGGGAAAGCTCTGCCACAGACTTCTTCTTAGAATCTTTCTTCTACTACTTATCAGAGGAACCTGCATTACCAAATGGTCTAGGCATATTAGAAACAGAGGTGGAGGAAAATAAAATTGAAGATTTAACTCCAATCGTTTTAGGACTAGACTGCTCTCTTTTTGCTTGCAGCCATTTTTTAGTTAATTTGAGAACATGTTGTGTTTTGCATTCAATGTCATCTTCCTCCTCCTTTGACCAATCAACATTTATCTCTTCAGTGTCAAGAAGTCCTTTGAAATTAGGTTCAATCAAATCACAACCATCATCCGTTACCCCCTCTATACTAAAATATATTCTCATGGTAAGAATTTGGGAAATGCAAAGTCTGCTATGACTTATGGTCATGACTTGGGATTCATTTGCATAGTCCTCCTAGAAATCCTCTAAATGGGGAAATGGAAACATGTGAGACCTGAGACCTATGCTGCTGCTAGCAAAGTTTTTGTTATCAAAGCCTGTTCGTTCTGTGTAGTACTTGAAATCAAAATGACCAAGGTCACTACCAATACTTATTACATCTTCAATGGTAAGGCATGAAAGCTTTCCTAGCTACAACGGGAATATTTTCTCACCTCATTCCCCAGGAAGGAAATGTTTGAGCACAATAGCAAGTTGTCTATAGACTTCAACAAGGATGAAACAATCAAATGCATATCTAGGCAATTTGGTTGGGGCATCCTCAAAACCACCAATTCTTATATAAGAGAACCTAGGGAACTCAATATAAAAACTCCCAAATCTAGTGACAAACTGCTAAGCTTCTGAACTCATTCTCCTGGTTGAAACTCCAAACATCTCAGAACAAAGCTTACCCATAAAGGTGTCATGAACCCTCCTGTAATTCTGAATCACATTGTCTTTGCGAAGCATAGGGAATTATTCAAAAACACACATGCCATCAATCCAAGGATCATGGATCATACCATCCAATATTCTACTACATGCTAGACAATACATTAGATAACAAGACATATAAAAGCTACAACTAGTAAGCTTGGAACTATTCAGTTGTTCCCTCATAGATTCTGCAATTAATTCAGCCCAATCCAACTTGTGTTTGCCCTCTATAATAATTTTAACATAACAGAACAACCACTCAAAAAATAAGGAAGCCTTAGGTGACCCTCTGACTCTATGTAGCATTACCATAATATCACTAATGTATGGATGCACATGATTTCTTCTTAGCTTTTTGGGTAAGCGAGAACCTCCCCTCTGGGCATTTAGCAACCAGTGTTTGTCTATTGCAGTTCAGTTTGTGTCAGCATTTGGCTCAAATTTAACAAGAGATTTGTTGATGGGGTTTTTCTGACCGGGTTCGCCAATAGTCATAAGTTTTCACAGGTTACCGCGGGTACCAGCCAACTCTGCCTGCAAAGGCTATTCGGGGAAGTTAGACTCCCTGGGCCTCCAAGCACCTGGGTATCAGGTCATGATGGTGCGGGGCTCGATTGGGAGAAGTGACTATTTTTGAGGGGGATATCTAGTTTCTTCAACTCATTCACTCTGGAGATTCAGGAAGGTGAGGCTTCTCCAAGCATTCTACACTTAGCAAATAAACAGAAAAAGATCTTGCAGGGTCAGAAGTACTTCATCTATCTATAGTTATGTTTAAATATTCAAAACATCAATAATGCTCTGATATACTACACTAAATACTGAATAAATACACAACCATCAATTCATATCTTATAAGTAGCAAGGGAAAAGAGGTCATTAAGCTACATGGAATATCAAAGCAGAAGACATAAGGAACATGAAACATAAAATACCATTTAACTCAAAAGTTTGAATGACAATAACATCATTGCAAAGAACTCTCCCTTGTTCATTAATATTTCTTCCAGAAATCTCTGGTGTGTGATACAATGGTGGCTCCAGGGGAGCGTCTAACTATTGGAAAGTGAAATAATGGAGAATTGAGCTCTGTAACTGAAATAAAAATACTACTTTTCTATTACTGTGGACAGAAAAATCATCAATTTTTCCCACCCTTGGAAATGGGATGGACTTACTATTTATACACATTTTAATCTAACCCTAACCCTAACCCTATTTTAAATTTTTCTGTAATAAAATACACTATCTGGGGGTCGGTACTACCTGTGCCACCCTACAAAAGACCTTGAGATGGAATAGGCCTGACATGTCAGAAGAATAAGACAAGAAGGTAGAGTGGAAGAATTGGCCTCGAGAAGAGAGCCTCGTAAATGGGAAATGCGACCCTGTCTCCAATGTGCTAGGTATACCTCTGAAGTTGTGTCTCAAGAAGACCATCTGTCAGAAAACCAACTGTTGATCTGACGTTCCTCGATTTAGCCAACTACCTTCTGACAGCCTTTATTAACTGCTTCTAAAAGTGACCAGTCGGCCTCGAGGACCGGGACATAGATCAATTGAAAGAATACCAAATTTGGGATCCGAGATTCCAGGCTCCGGGAACTTACGTTCTGAAAGAATAAAGAATACAAAATGTTTGGGTTTTCTCTGGCCTCCGGAGGAACCTTATTGTTGCTTGTTTTCATTGAATGTTTGGAGCAGGTGGGAGATTCCATCCTCATCAATTTCTCTAAGGTAGGACCGTCGGTACTTAGCCACCTCAATTTGTTCTCCTAGCTCTAGAACATTATCCTTGAACTCATCGGCCATTTTGGCCGCATCATGACCACTAAGGACCATACAAGTTAGCCCTGTCATTCGAGTCCCATCCAGTCCCTCCAGGGATTGGTATTTGGATTCCATCAATTCATCAAATTTTCCCAGAACGTATTCCTCCAGAGTGCATGTGTCGGTGTTGAATGGGTCAGCTCCAGAGACCTTTGCAACAAATGTCTTATACATATTTGAAGAATATTGCACTGTGTTGACCTTATTGTGCAGAGCCCCTACCAGTTGCTTGAGTACCTCCAATGTGAGGTCAAGTCTGGAGTGTTGGGTCCTCACAAAGTCAAATGATTCTTCTTCCAGAATCCCAGATTCGGAGACCATCTCTTCCCCAAGGTTGAGGAGCTCTTCCAGCTCCACCTTCCAAGCCTCATATTTTTCCATGTCAGCCTCCCATATGTTAAGAATAGTCTCTGCCTGATTTAGAATGTGTCGTTCCGCATATAAATTTGGGAGGGTGGATATTAGGAAATGCTGGGTGTTTCCTATTTGTAGAGCGACCCACTTATCGACCGCTTGGGCCTTCTTCTTCATTGCTTGCAAGGAGTCAATGTCACTCTATGGTAATGGCGCATCAGACATGGAGGCCTCTGGAGGAATGGCACTAATAGGCTTGGCCATCTCAGTGAGCAACCCCATGAGGTTCGCTATCTTTTCTTTTTCTGCTTTCAGCCTTTGGGCCTCCTTTTTGTATTGGGCCTCCACCGCTCTGGCCTCTTCTTTCAATAGGTTTACTTCACCCTATTTTTCTCTCTTTCCCTGTGATATCTTTGTGATATCATAATCTCTGGCCTCTACCATCGCCGCATCAATTTCTGGGGGAGGCATTGCAATAACGACAACTGTTTCTCCTCCCGGCCTGGTTTGAAGAGTATGAACCGTTTGAGCTTTCTTGGCCTTTGGTGGTTCCTAGACCTGGGTCATCATCTCATCTAGAAAGAGGTGAGCTCTTGGGTTGGATGGGGCCTTTCTCTTCTTTCTCTCCACTAACCATTGAGGTGGCAGGGGTGGCTTGTTTGCCAAAGTTTGTTCTTGCGGTTCTTCCGCGGTGCCCTGTTTCTATTCCTCCTCAGTGGTGTGGGTCTCAGCCACCCCTTTTTCTTTATCTTGGGCCTCATTAGGAACATTTCCCCTGGTGACATTTGTTTCTTCAGCCTTTTCCTCTACCTCCTCAACTTTGCCAAGGCCTTTGTCAGCTATCTTGGGGGTTTCCTCTTCTCATTGTTCTTGCTCTTCGGCCTTAGTCACCAAGATCTCTTCTTCTTCTAACACATCCTTTGCAAATAGGGGAGGTACCGGGACAAGATTCAGTGTTTTTTCCATAGTTATTACCTGCCCAAAGGTTACTCCGGGGAGTGGCGCTTGGAACGTGGTGGCTGAGGTTATGGTTTCTCCCATAGGTCTGGTTCCCTCAGAAGATGCCACATGTTCACTCTACTTTTGTTGGTCCACCCCCGCATCTTGCATCTCTGGAACTTTAGAGGCAATTTCCTACTCTACTTCCTTTTCTTCTTCCATTGGCTCCTCCTGCTCCTGCACAGTTCTTTTTTCCTCAACTTCTTATTTTGCTGGGATTTCTTCCGTCTGCTCGATGTCCCCCTATAAGTTACCGAACTCGTCTGTCACAAAAACATCATCAAACTCATCCTACAGAAAAGGGTGGGCTGGGACATCGACAGGTTCTGCTTCCTTCTCCAACACCAGAGAGTCAGAAGAAAGGATTTCAACTTGTGGAGTCTAGGGCACCCCCAGCTTCGGCTCCTTCTTAGGCTGAGGATCAAGCCTCCTCCTTCTCTGGGTAATCAAGGGTGGGCCCGCATCCCTTACTATTTCTTTCTCTGCCAGATCCACCCTTGTTTCCTTAACCATTAAGGATTCTAGTGAGGGGGAGGATGAAGGACGAATAGGTCTGGTCATGAGCACCGGGGTAGCCAGCTGTGTGATTAGGTTCTCCCTCATTTGCTGGGACACTACTACTGATTGCCTTATTTGTTATTTAATGGGGACTTCCTACATAGGAGGAGTTGTATCTATCCCTTTTCCTTTATCCACTCCCTATGAAGAAGTCTCGGCCCCCGGGGTTTCTTTTGGTACTAGCTGGGCTGCCCTGCGGACACTCCCGGGGCACATCCTCTTGAAGTAAGCATGGATACGCTTGACCAACTCACGGGTGAAGTACTCAATGGTGCAACCTTCCTAGGCATCCCAATTTACTAGTGGGAGAGCCAATGTATCTATCCCCTTTGCTTTGTACTAGGGATCTATCATTGAACCGACGTCTGAGAAGTCCTCTGAGAATCTCTGGAGCTTCAATCTTTCCATCATGCCCACGGTCATCCTGATGTAGTGCCAGCTTTGGACCTCCACGTCATCCTGGCAGTCTTCCCAAAATTCCTCCATATGGTATTGATGGGCCTCTGATGCCCGGGAAAGTGCCACTGCAATCTTTCTGTAAGAATCAAAATGCTTCCGCGTGAAGTAGAATTCCACCAAGTTATAGCTTTTTAGATCATTGTCTGCTTCTTTCACAATGGCCAGACTGCATGAATAATTCCCATAAGTGATTGGGAATGGGATATTAGTTACCTTCTTCAGGGCATAGAAGGCATGCAGCTCCATTATCTGCCTACAAAATTCCAAGAGGACTATCTTATCCCCGCAATGTTTGGGCAACAAGTAGGGTTTCTCGAAGAAGCTGGTCACCCTTATATAAGTATGCTGCTAGTATTATATATAATAATGTCCATAAATCTGGACCAAATTCATCACCTCTATGGATAGGTGGTATCCTGCATCCTAGGTGGGTGTGAGTAGGTGGTAGTAAACGAACGTGTCATTTACTCTGCAAAAACTGGGGTAACTGGCCTCCAATTGAATCTGTGGGAAGTAGTCCCAAGGGGCCTTCTGATCTGGGCCAAGCCTGAGTACACCATCGGTGAGTATCCCATGGGCGTGGGGTCTCTACTATGCCAGGTGCCATGAAACATAAGAAGTAATGTAAAATTTCTTCTTCTTGGCCAGTTGGACGAACTGGGAGTCGACGTGATTTGAAATTATGGCCGCCCAATCAAAAAACTCCCTAACTGTACTTATGCTGAGCAAGAAGCAGTACATCCATCCAGAAAATTATTGGGCATGCTATTGCCTGAAGACCTTGCATAGTGCTATTATCCCCATCTGGACGCTCTCTTTGAATTCGGACCTGGGGATCTCTAGCTTCATCCTCTTGGGGTCCCTCTTCAGGACTTTGAGCCAATTGTTGTTCATATATATGCGGGCCGCCTCCTCCAATTGCTTGAATTGGGCCAAGGCATCAGACCGGGTGACCACAGTCAGCTTGCCAAATTGAGGGATTTCCAAGCTCCTCTGGAAGGTATTAGGGTCAAGAGACACTAAAGGAGTGGGGTACCCTGTTGGCTCCGGCAGTGCGAGCATAACAGCCCGAACAAATGGGTTGTAAAGAGACAAGAGCATGAGAATAAGCTCTGGTGACTACACCAAGCATGGGAAGCAAGCTTCTTTAAGGATCCCATAGTTTCCAATTTTAATGGCCAAAGGATCTCTGGCCTGTTGTTGAATGTACATAACTTTGACCAAGGCCTACATTTCTAGCCATGTTCCGATGCTAGTGTTGGTAAAAAGCTAGACCTTGGACTCAATTTTTGAGCCCGCAATGACTCCATCCTTAAAGTATTTAAGGCTCAAAGGCATCTTTTCCAGAGCCTTCTCCATTTTGGATTTTACTGACGCCCTGGTACTTGCTGTAGATGAAAGTTCTGGACTTCTGGGTGGTTAGGATGCGGATGCTTCAGACATATTTGAAAGTATACTCCAGAAACCTGCAAGGCAAAGCGACCGTTAGAATACATTAATAAATAAATACTCTGGGGTCCAGAGATCTTACCACTACGGTGTTCACTTCCCCTGAAAAGTTAGTTTTGTTCAAAAACTCTAGAAAGCACACATACATATCTTGAACTTAGGAATTTGATTGACCATCTGGGTCTGGGAGTTTTATCACGTTTGGTAAGAAGGACACGGGATGGATGATGGCAGGAGACCTGGAGCCCAGAGAATTAACCGTTGGTAAAGATGTGTGCAAAAAGGAAAACCATTAGACCCACATGGGCGCCAGATGGGTGAGTAATAAATGGGAGTTATGGTGATGATGGTGGAGCCAACTGTCCGAATGCATGAAAAGTGAAGGCCACTTGGGCAGATTTAAATGTGCACATGGGACATAAATGAGGGCCAGGCTAGTTTTATGAAGGAGAGAGAAAAATGCCTGTTTGAAACTGGCTGAGAGCCAAGTTTCAAACAGGTGGTATTTTTCTTAGAACGATCTTGTGGATGAAAAATAGCGACATAGGCAGCACGGCGAGCTTGCTAGGCTACTCGGAAAGATACACATAGGATACACATCAAAGCCAAGGGATATACATATGTAAATTAGAGGGATATACAACAAATATACACCTAACTTACACATATATACACCATAGAACAAATATCTACAGGAAACCAAGAAAAGTAAAGAATATCTACAACTTTCTATACTATTTACAGACTAAACTACACTTGCACAGAGGGTGAACAACCCTCTGGCAGAGCCAACCCACCAATGGGTGGAAACCAGAAAGAAATGAAAGATGAACAAAACAAAAAGGAAAAGACAACGAAAATAAAGGAAAACAATGACACTAGACAGAAGGAAAGCCGAAGGGAAAGGAGGCACCAACCTAAGAATGCAAAAAGGAGAGGAAAAAGAAGCCTCAGTGGAAGCTCTGCAATAGCTCCAACCGTCAAATGATCACAACCTGCCACTACAAACCACTCACAATCACTTGAAAATGTTGGAAATGTTTAGCACTAGATTATCATTAAATCATTGTAAATCATTCTGATTGCTTGAGTGTTTAAATCATGGTAAATTTGAAAATGATAGGTAACTTCTATTTATACCCACGGTAAAAAGCAAGGCACCTTTCCATCTGCAAACTCTAGATAGACAGACCTCTGGACTTTGGGCCCAGGGATTCCCTACGACGATATCACCTTAAGGAAAGAGAACATCACGGTGGAGAATCCAGGAGTCTGGAGTCTGGATCCTGACAAAGGATGACAAACTCTGGGACTGGGGTCCCGGAGGCATGAGAAACCAAAAAAACAAAGCACAACCACAGGGAAGAAAACCCTGGAGGAAGAAAACAAAAAGAAGACAAAGAAGAAGACAAGACAAGAACAAAAGAAAAACAACAAAAAAAAGGGGGACCCAACATGTTGCACATAAAATGTAGGGATGGGGATGCAGGGCATAACAAATGGCGACTATCTGGGAAAAATGCCTTAGCACATTTGAGAACCATAGAATCTCTGGTTAGCAAAATAAGAACAAGTCACTACTCAAAGTATCTTACAGGCAAAGAGAAATACGTCTGAGAAAATCTGGCCATACGGGATCCATTTCATAGTCTTTTTATTAGTGGTGGAGTGTGTGCTTTGGAAGGAAATCAAGCCGATGACCTCTGGGAGGAGTAGAGAAGAGGCACTAATTACATTGAACCACAATCATCAGATTTTTTCATTTCTCCCGGAGACTAGAGCTTCGTCCTGCTTCCCTTTTTCTTATTATTTTGTATGTTTCTAGGTGGGAGGGCGGTACTTCTTTCACCATTAAGCTTAAGCTTAGCTAATTTTAACGGTGGTACTTGTTTCACCTTTCCACCTATTTCATATGTCGAGTAGGGGATAAAAATTTGGACCTGAAAAGAATTCTTTAAAAGTTCAGACTTGGGTCAACCAACCAGTACAACCGATCTATCCTCGGTGTGTCCGATTACTTGTTCCTTATTATTTTTCTTTTTTTTCACTGATTTCCAGACCTCTAGAGATAAAACCCGATGGAGATTTCTCAAAATATACCACCAAACTTGTAAAATAGCTCTGGAGACCAGACTGATTCCACTATGCTAAAGACAGATTCTTAAGTTTGCCATGCTACAGACATCATACCGGAGACTAGAGTTTATGCGAAGCATTCCAATCCTCACAAGAGAGAAAAAAATGCTAGGACCCGAAAAGGAAACCAAAAAAAAAAACAAAAACCACCAAAAGAGGACCACCCCAGAGGGCAGCCAACAAGACTATTTACAAGACACAGTACCTCCCAACAAGGCACCGGGAAAGAAATATTTACAAGTGGAGGGCTTTACATAAAGTACAACTTCAGACAAGATTACCCTACTCAAAGTAGTGTTTGAGGAACTGTCCATTGATGGGCAATGAGATAGGTTCCCCGGTCATCGTGTTAAGGTGGTAAGTATTTTCCCTACAGATTTCTAAGATTAAATATGGTGTGAGCCAGAGTCGTTGGAACTTGGTGTGCTTTCCTTTCTTTTCCCGGGCCTTGTCCCACAATAGGACCAAGTTTGAAATCTGAAAAGCCTTATAGTGGGCTCTGTGATCAAACCATCATTTTACCACTGCTTGATGGCACGTGAATTGTTTAAGGGCTGCATCTTTCTGTTCTTCCATTCACACCAGATTTAGGAGCCGAACCTCCATAATGTTGTCCCAATTGCTGAATTCCTGCATAAACTGCAAAACTGGGATTTGTAAGTTAATCGAGAACATAGGGTTCTGGCCATAAACCAGATGGAATGGGGATGTTCCCAGGGTGGCCTTGATTTAAATGTGATCCGCCCAGAGGGTGAACTTCAAATTTTGATGCCAATCCTAGGGATTCTATTCTAGCAGGTGTTTGATCACTTCAAGTAGATTTTTATTCATAGATTCAGCAACACCGTTCCCCTGGGGGTAATAGTTGCTGGAAAACTTCAGAGTGATCTTTTGATTGTAGGTCCACTTGAGTAATTCCACCAAAGAAAATGCCAGAGCATTGTCACATACCAAAGCAAAGGGCATTCCAAACCTTCTGATGATGTTTTCTTCTAGGAACTTGATAACTACGTCTACCATGTTATTCTTGCAAGGTATAGCCTCGGACCACTGGGTGCAGTAATCAGTAGAAATAAGAATGTATCGGTGATTGGCAGACAAGTTGAGGTTGATTTCTCTGATCAAGTCAAATTCCCATTGGGCGAAGGGCCTAGTCTCAAAGACTGGTTGCAAAGGCATAGCCAGGTTATGCTCTCGATGCGCCGTGGTTTGGCAAGTGTGGCATTTTCTAACATGAGTATAAATATCTTTAAATATACAGGGCCAATAGTATTTAGCCCGAAGGATCTGGTGGGCAGTGGCATCGATTGAGCCATGTCCAGTTCCAAACTACCCATGAAATTCATCAATCATCTTCACAGCTTGGTCTCTGTCGATGCACCGGAGGTACACTCCCTCATAGTTCCTGCGGTAAAGCGCAGAGTTTTTGATCATGAAGTGAGCACTTTTCATCCACAGGGTGCGGCGTTTATTGGGAGATAATCCCCCTGAGCATTTTTTATTCAGTAGCAAATATACCAGATTAGTATACCATAGGTCTCGAGTGATGGACTCCACCGTGTATGTTTGGCACTCTATGCCGAGAGTCTCTTTTGCCATCGCTCGACTCAGTCCCTGGCCCCGGACTATCTTCATGGGCTGCATTTCTAAATCATATTCCTGGAGGATGGCCATCAATTTCCCCCATCTTTTTCCCAACTCACTCTGCATTAGCAAAGATTTTACGGCCTGGTCTGGGATGATAGCATGCACCTTGCTCCGGAGAATGTAATGCCAGAATTTCTTAACGACACGAACAAGAGAAAAGGCCTATTTTTCTAGTGATGAATATCGGACTTCAGCATTCTTAAAGGGGGATCTAATGAAAGCTATTGGTCATTCTTCCCCCTCAACCTTTTGAGTCAACACCGCCGCAGTGAAATGCAACGAAGCAAAGGAGTAAATGTAAAACAGGAGGGAGTAGTCTAGACTAGCCAGGACAGGTGCTTCCGTTATTGTCTGTTTGATCTGGGTGAATGCCCACTTTGCTTCAGGACTCCACTCAATCTTGGTATCCTTTTTCATCATTTCATTGAGTGGTTTAACTATTTCAGAGAATCCGGTGATGAACCACCAGACAAAGTTGATCTTTCTGAAGAAAGATCGCATCTCTTTCTTGCTACCGGGCATTTGTAAGTTTAGCAATGCTTCAACTCTCTCAGGGTTAATGGATATGCCCTTCTCAGAGATGATATGCTGGAGCAACTTCCCTTCGATGACCCTGAATATGCACTTCTTGGGGTTGAGGGATATTCCATACCGGCGACATCTCTCGTAGATCTGAGCGAGATGGGCAGAATAATCACGCTTGTCCCAGGAAAAGATGGTTAAATCATCCATGTAGATTATTATACACTAATTCACAAGGCCCTCAAATGCAATGTCCATGGCCTTTTGAAATGTGGCTCCTGCGTTAATCAAACCAAAGGGCATTCTCCTGTATGCAAACATTCCCCACTTGGTGGTAAATGTTGTTTTCTCCCTATCTTTATACTTAACCATGACCTAGTTATACCCGGAGTACCCATCCAAGAATGACATCATCTGGGATCCATTCACTATCTATAACACCTCATCCAACGAAGGGAGAGGGTGATTATCTTTCTTGGAGACCTTATTCAAGTTTTGAAAATCCATGCAAAGATGAATTTCACCGCTCTTCTTTCTCACAGGGACTAGATTGGCAACCCATGTAGTGTGCCAGATTGGAAAGATTATCTGGGCTGACAGCAATTTTTCTACCTCTTGACAAATTAGGGGCTCGATCAGTGGGTTGATCGGTCGTTGCTTTTGCCGAAAAGGCTTAGCATCAGGTTTCAGGGGAATAGTATGAGTCATAATGGATGTGTCGTATATTTTCAAATCCTCATATCCCTATGCAATTACATCTATGTATTCTTAGAGAACCGTGAGAATCTTCTCCTTCTCCTCAGGGGAGTAGGAGGTGCCAATATGGATCATCTTTTCTTCACCGGGCTGGCCGATGTTTACCCTTTCAAACTTTCCTCCCTCAGAGGAAGATGATATATTTTCTCGGGCCTGAGGGTCTGAGTCAAAGATTTATTCAAGCGCAACCATCCCCTTTAAGATGGTATTAGTGGGTAGGTCCATGATCCCATTATCTTCGTCACCCTACCCAGTGTCGTCATGGTCTCGTTCCTCCACTACCTTGTCTTCAAAGACACCAACATTGGTCATGAAGGCTAGGATATGTTGATCATCCTCAAAAACCTGAAAGTGGGTGACATTATCTGGGATGGACGGGGTAGGGACCATCTCAACTAAAAATCTCCAGAGTCGCAAGCCGACCATTGGCTCAAGTGTGCTGGCAGAAATGGCAAGGGCATCTGGGACATAGTTCCGTCGCCGGGGAATGAGATCAATACCAAAGGCATTAAAATATTCAATAAGGCTCCAAGCCCGATTACGGTATGTGGCCAGTCTCTTATCGTGACATGTATATTGACTCTGGACCTATTTGACAACCAACTCTAAATCACCCAGAGCCCAGAGGTGGGTGACACCTTTCCTTAACGCAAATAATAGTCCAAGGACCAAAGCCTCATACTCTGTAACATTATTTGTGCAATTGAACTGCAGTCTATAGGATGTGAGGAAGGATTTCCCTCGCGGGTTGATTAATTCTACCCTGGCCCCGTAGCCTTGTTTGGATCAGGATCCATCGAACTTGAGGGTCCACAAATTGCTATTCGTAGTTTGGGGCTGGGGAGCGAGAGTAGCCTTTGGATTTATTTTGGGAGACTTGGGAGGATCTTCTTCCTGAACTGTTGGCGTGCAGGTAGGTTTTACCTCTAGAGGAGTTTGAATTTGGGATTCCCGGGGAGATAGCACCAAAGGAGTGCATCCCGTAGGAACACTAGGCTCCAGGGAATCAGCTATATGTTCTCTATTCTGGAAGGCGTTGATGTGCCAGGTAGCGACTGAAAGGCAGGGCCCACACTCAAGTTCTGAATGTTTCTGATAGTTTACTCAGCACCAAGTGCCAGATAGGAGTGTGGCAGGGGTCACCATGGCACCTTGAGAGTCAACCTCAACTCTCAGCTTTTCTTCTAAGTCTTGGGTTCTCTACAGCACTATGGGATCCTCCCCGGGGGTGAAATCGAATGTTGAGATTTCGAAGGGTCGGTATACCCTGGGGGAAGTCTCAAAGAAGAAGACTTCACTGAACTTCCCAACCTCGGTAAGGGCCTATTTCATCTGGGGTTCACTTTCAACCCGGATCTTGTTTGATTCTCCTTCCCAAGGGAGCCATAAGTGGGAGAAGTCAGTCAAAAAGTATTCATTCAAGGACTTCGACCAATTCTGACTTAATAACATCCCATAAGTCTCTAGGATGTCCACCACTTGGACGTTGATTATGTTGGCTATCCTAGGGTCCTGGATAAGTTGTATCTGGATGTTCTTCAATTCTTGTACCATTCTCATGGCAGTCTTATCCAACTAGATCACTGCACCATTAGATGGGGTGGGATGGAATCTGAGCTTCTGGCATATGGATAAGGGCATGATGTTACCTGAAGCTCTGGAGTCTACTAAGCAATTGTGTATGTTTTTGCCTTGGATATTCAGGCCTAGTAGGAAGGGAGGATCTTCATTGTTTCTCTGAAAGATAGCCACATTGGCATCCTCAAACGAGACAGTCTTGGGTGGGCGATTGATGAATTTTGGGTTTCCTAAGAGCTTCAGAAGAGACTTCTTCTGCTCGAGACAGTTTAGCAAAACCTCCATCAAGGTCATGGAGGTGGTGGTCTATTGTAATGCCTTTGTAATGTTGAATCTTCCTCCTAAAAATTGGTGACTTCCCTCGGCTAGGTCTTTCGCTTGGTTAGAGCTAGAACCTTTTAGAGGAGCGGGCTAGTCAATTGCGTTATCCCAGGGAGGAGTTTCCTTAATAGGGGGCATAGGCATGTAAGCTGGTCCTTTACCAACCTAACTCTGAGTATTGTATGGATTCTGGGGGTTGGTGAAGGCATTGGCCTCAAAGGGCGGGATAGATTCATCAAAGAATCCATGCAATTCAGATTCCTCTTCATCTTCCCTGGAAGTTCTGAAGAAGATGATCTCACAGGTGAAGGCACTGTGGGTTGACTCCTGCATAGGAGGCTCTAGGGGAGTAGCATCATGCGACTGTTGTCTATCTAGCTGGGAGATCATGATGACCTTTTTCAATGTGGCACAGTTCACCTCATTGTGTGAGCTCGTGTCGTGCAATCTAAACCAATTAGTCATGGGCTGGAAGTCTGTGACTGGTGTTAAATGTGATGGTCCAGCACCACTCTAGTTGGTGTTTTGGTTCGGAGGTGGACCTCTGGTGTTTGTGTTATTGTTCCATTGCTGTTGATTGGGCCGAGGCCCGTTGTTGAAGTTCCTTCCCTTGGCATTGTTGTTTCGTTGGCCGGAGAAGATATTCCCTCTCTGGGAGTTAGAATTCTGAGGTGCGTAGGACCCTGCCTTCAGTTGACCCATGTCCACAGTCAAAGTAGACAACATTCACTGAAGGGTCTCAACCTCGGCGGTCAATTGAGTATTGGTGTCATAGTGTGACGGTTGTTGTGGTTGGTTCCTCAGGAAGGCAGTAGTATTAGCCAGAGTCGAGGGCGGAAATCCTCCAATCATGAATGACTAAAAGAAGGGCACTCCGGATGGTTGTGTCTGAGGTTGTTGTGCCTACTGTGGCTGATTCCAAGGGAAAGCTTCCAGACCTAGTACTGCCTGAGTTTGTGATGGATAAACGTACTGGGCCTGCTAGTCTATTAGCGGTGGTGGGGGATTCATTACCATCAAGAGAGCACCCATTTCCAGATTGGGGTTATACCCCCTGGCATATGCTATTTCGCCAGGGATCATGTTGAAGGGCGCACTCTACCCAATCTCGCCTGGGGATTTATTGAGACCACAGGATAATTCTAAAGCTAGGTTGTAAACCTTCGCGAAAGTGTCCCGGTCACCCATAGCGGTTTTTCTCCAAAGGAGAGTGGCAATGAAGGGGTCCATTGCGTTAAGGTAAGTCTGTATGGTTACTTATGAGGATGGAATGAAAGGGCCCATGCACTGCTTCAAGGCACGCTAGAACCGATGGTTGAATGCTGCAAGAGGTTCATTGGGTTCCTTCCTAATGGAGATGAACTAGCTATAGGACCAGGCTAGGTCCACATGTACGCGAAAGGCAGCCAAGAAGGCATCCTCCATGTCCTGCCAACTGTTAATGGAATTGGCAGGAAGGTTAAGGTACCAATTCAACTCACCTTGCCCTAAGGACAAGGGAAACATCTGGGTCACAACATCTTCATGCTGGATCTAGTGTCGGTTCATGGCATCCTTATATGCCTGTAAATGTTCTTCTACGGTCTGTGAGCCTAAGTGCTCATATTATGGGCAGATCTTCTCCGGGTGCGAGGGTAAGTCATTGATTACGCCTAGAAAAGTTTCCATTGGGGACTCGGTGTTACCGAAATATGCAGCCATCGGGGCAACTGGACTTCGGGTAGTTTGAGCGCCGGTTCCCAGGATTATCTAAGAAGTTTGGGTATTCTAAGGTATGCTAGACCCCTAGACAATAGTGGCTGGTGTGGTTTTTGGGGTCCATTTCTTTCGAGCAGGAGGCTTGAGTTTGAAAAACCTTCTGGGGTTTGGGGCAGACCTAAGGATTCTTTCAAATTTCACTAGGGAGAAAGAACCAATCCCACTGAAGGCTTGAGTCCTAAAAATATAGCTCAAGGAACCCTCGAGAGGTGTAAAATTGGAATCTCGAGAGGGGGATGAGTTCATGCCCTCCTTCTAGCACCAGTTTTTGTTGCTGGGGTTTTGCTGATCGGGTCTGCCAATAGTCATAAGTTGTCACCGGGTACCGGGGGTACCGGCCAACTCCGCCTACAAAGGCTATCCGAGGAAGTTAGAGTCCCCGGGCCTCCAAGCACCTGGGTGTTGAGTCACGATGCTGCGGGGCTTGGTTGGGAGAAGTGACTATTTTTGAGGGGGATAGCTGGTTTCTTCAACTCATTCTCTCCGGAGATTCAGGAAGGTGAGGCTTCTCTAAGCATTCTACACTTAGCAAATAAACTGAAAAAGATCATGCAGGGTCAGAAGTACTTCATCTATCTATAGTTATGTTTAAACATTCAAAACATCGATAATGCTCTGATATAATACATTAAATACCGAAGAAATACACAACCATCAGTTTGTATCTTATCAGTAGCAAGGGAAAAGAGGTCATTAAGCTACTTGGAATATCAGAGTAGAAGATATAAGGAACATGAAACATAAAATACCATTTAACTCAGAAGTTTGAATGCCAACAACATCATTGCAAAGAAATCTCCCTTCTTCATTAATATTTCTTCCAGCAAGCACTGGTGCATGATACAATGGTGGCTCCAGGGGAGCGTCTAACTATTGGAAAGTGAAACAATGGAGCATTGAGCTCTGCAATTGAAATGAAAATACTATTTTTCTATTATTTTGGACAGCAAAATCATCAATTTTGCCCATCCTTGAAATGGGTCGGACTTACTATTTATACACATTTTCATCTAACACTAACCCTAACCCTATTTTACATTTCGCTGTAATAAAATACACTATCCAGGAGCTGGTACTACCTAAGCCACCTTACAAAAGACCTTGAGACAGAATAGACCTGACATGTCAGAAGAATAAGACAAGAAGGTAGAGTAGAAGAATTGGCCTCAAGAAGAGAGCCAGGAAACAGAAGAAAGAAATCAGATCCCCGAGGATCGAGGATACATGCCCCATAAATGGGAAATGCGGCGCCCTATCTCCAATGTGCCAGGTGTACCTCTGAAGCGGTGCCTAAAGAAGACCATCTAACAGAAAACCAACTGTTGATTTGATGTTTCTTGATGTAGCCAACTACCTTCTGATAGCCTTTATTAACCACTTCTGAAAGTGACCAGTCGGCCTCGGGGACTGGGACACAGATCACTTGAAAGAATACAAAATTTGGGATCTGGGATTCTGGGCTCCGGGAACTTACATTCCAAAAGAATAAAGAATACAAAATGTTTGGGTTTTCTCCGGCCTCCGGAGGAACCTTATTGTTGCTTGTTGTCATTGAATGTTTGGAGCAGGTGGAAGATTGCATCCTCATCAATTTCTCTAAGGTAGGACCACCGGTACTTAGCCGCCTCAATTTGTTCTCCTAGCTCTGGAACATTATCCTTGAACTCGTCAGCCATTTTTGCCGCATCATGACCACTAAGGACCATGTGAGTTAGCCCTATCATTTGGGTCCCATCTAGTCCCTCTGGGGATTGGTATTTGGATTCCATCAATTCATCAAATTTTCCCAGAACGTATTCCTCCAAAGTGCATGTGTCGGTGCTGAATAGGTCAGCTCCGGAGACCTTTGCGACAAATGCCTTGTACATATTTGAAGAATATTTCACTCTGTTGATCTTGTCATGTAGAGCCCCTACCAGTTGATTGAGTACCTCGAATGTGAGGTCAAGTCTAGAGTGTTGGGTCCTCATGAAGTCAAATTATTCGTCTCCCAGAATCCCAGATTCGGAGACCATCTCTTCCCCAAGGTTGAGGAGCTCTTCCAACTCCACCTTCCAAGCCTCGTAGTTTTCCATGTCACCCTCCCATATGTTAAGAATAGTCTTTTCCTGATGCAGAATGTGTCATGCCACATATAAATCTGGGAGGGTGGATATTAGGAAACACTGGGTGTTTCCTATTTGCAAAGCGACCCACTCGTCGACCGCTTGGGCCTTCTTCTTCATTGCTCTCAGGGAGTCAATGTCACTCTGTGGTAATGGCACATCAGATGTGGATGCCTTCAGATGAATGGTACTAATAGGCCTTCCCAGCTCAGTGAGAAACCCCATGAGGTTCGATGTCTTTTCTTTTTCTGCTTTGAGCCTTTGGGCCTCCTTTTCGTATCGAGCCTCCACCGCTCTGGCCGCTTCTTTCAATAGGTTTACTTCACCCTATTTTCCTCTCTTTCCCCGTGATATCTCTGTGATATCATAATCTCTGGCCTCTGTCGTCGCCGCATCGTTGTCTGGAGGAGGCGTTGCAACAACGACAACTGTTTCTCCTCCCAGTCTGGTTCGAAGAGTATGAACCATCCGAGCTTTCTTGGCCTTTGGTGGTTCCTGGACCTAGGCCATCATCTCAGCTAGAGAGAGGTGAGATCTTGGGGTGGATGGGGCCTTTCTCTTCTTGCTCTCCACTAACGACTAAGGCAGTAGGGGTGGCTTGTTTTCCAAAGTCTATTCTTGTGGTTCTTCCCCGGTGCCCTGTTGTTGTTCCTCCTTAGTGGTGTGGGTCTCACTCGCCCCTTTTTCTTTATCTTGGGCCTCATCAGGAACATTTCCCCCGGGGACATTTGTTTCCTCAGCCTTGTCCTCTACCTCTTCAACTTTTCCAAGGCCTTCGTCAGCTATCCCGGGGGTTTCCTCTTCTCGTTGTTCTTTCTCTTTGGCCTCAGTCGTCGGAATCTCTTGTTCTTATAATACATCCTTTGGAAATAGGGGAGGTACCAGGCCAAGATTCAGCATTTATGCTGCAGTTATTACCTGCCCAAAGGTTGCTACGGGGAGTGGCACTTGGAACATGGCGGCTGAGGTTACGATTGCTCTGGTAGGTTCGGTTCCTTCAGTAGATGCCGCATGTTCACTCTGCTTTTGTTGGTCCACCCCCACATCTTGCATCTCTGGAACTTTGGAAGCAATTTCCTTCTCTACTTCCTTTTCTTCTTCCATTGGCTCCTCCTGCTCCTACGCAGTTCTTTGTTCCTCAGCTTCTTCTGCTAGGATTTCTTCCGTCTGCTTGATGTCCCCCTGTAAGTTACCAAACTTGTCGGTTGCAAAAACATCATCAAACTCATCCTGTGGAGGAGGGTGGGTTGGGACATCGATAGGTTTTTCTTCCTTCTCCAGCTCTAGGGAGTCAGAAGAAAGGATTTCAACTTATGGAGTCTGGGGCACCCCCAGCTCTGGCTCCTTCTTAGGCTTAGGGTCAAGCCTCCTCCTTCTCCAGGTAATCAAGGGTGCGCCCACATCCATTATTGTTGCTTGCTCCGCCAGATCCACCCCTGTTGCCTTAACCATTAAGGCTGCTAGTGAGGGGGACGATGAAGGACGAATAGGTCCAGTCATGAGCACCGAAGTAGCTTGGTGTGTGATTAGGTTCTCCCTCATTTGATGGGATGCTGCTACCCATTGCCTTATTTGTTCTTTAATGGGGACTTCGTGCACAAGAGGAGTTGTATCTATCCCTTTTCCTTTATCCACTCCCTGTGACGAAGTCCCGGTCCCCAGGGTTTCTTTTGGTACTGGTTGGGCTACCCTACAGACACTCCCGGGGCACATCCTCTTGAAGTAAGCATGGTTGCACTCAACCACCTCATGGGTGAAGTCCTTAATGGTGGACCCTTCCTAGGCATCCTAGTTTACTGGTGAAAGAGCCAATGTATCGATCCCCTTTACTTTTAATTTGGGATCTATCGTGGAGCTGACATCTGAGAAGTCCTCTGGGAATCTCCAAAGCTTTAATCTTTCCATCATGCCTGAGGTCATCCTGACATAGTGCCAGCTCCAGACCTCCACGTCATCCTGGCAGTCTTCCCAAAAGTCTTCCATATGGTATTGATGGGGCTTTGATGCCCGGGGAAGTGCCGCCACAATCTTGTTGGGCGGATCAAAATGCTTCCACGCCAAGTAGAATTCTGCCAAGTTATAGCTTTTTAGCTCATTGTCTGCTTCTTTGGCGATGGCCAGAATACATGAATAATTCCCACAAGTGATTGGGAATGGGATATTAGTTACCTTCTTCAGGGCATAGAAGGCATGTAGCTCCATTATCTGCCTGCAAAATTCTAGGAGGACTATCTTGTCCCCGCAATGTTTGGGTAACAAGTAGGGTTTCCCGGAGAAGCCGGTCACCCTTATATAAGTATGTTGCTGGTATTGTATATAATAATGTCCGTAACTCCAGACCAAATTCATCACATCTATGGATAGGAGGTATCCTACATCTTTGGTGGGTGTGAGTAGGTGGTAGTAAACGAACGTGTTGTTTACTCTGCAAAAACTGGGGAAAATGGCCTCCCATTGAATCTGTGGGAAGTAGTCCCAAGAGGCCTTCTGATCCAGGCCAAGCCCAAGTACGCCATCGGTGAGTAGCCCATAGACATGGGGTCTCTGCTGTGCCAAGGCCCAGAAAACATAAGAATTCATGTAAATTTTCTTCTTCTTGGCCAGTTGGAGTTACTGGGAGTCGACATGATTTGAAATTATGGCCGCCCAGTCGAAAAACTCCCCGACTATACTTATGCTGAGCAAGAAGTAGTACATCCATCCAGAAAATTCTCAAGCATGTTGTTTCCCGAAGACCTGGCATAGTGCTATTATCCCCATCTAGATGCTCTCTTTGAATTCAGACTTGGGGATCTCTAGCTTCATCCTCTTGGGGTCCCTCTTCGGGACTTTGAGCCAATTATTGTTCATATATATGCAGGCTGCCTCCTCCAATTTCTTGAATTGGGAAAAGGTATCAGACCGGGTGACCATGGTTAGCTTGGCAAATTGAGGGATTTCCAAGCTCCTCTAGAAGGTATCAGGGTCGAGACACACTAAAGGAGTGGGGTACCCTATTGGCTCCGGCGGTGTGAGCATAATAGCCTGAATAGATGGGTTATAAAGAGCCAAGAGTGTGAGAATAAGCTCCGGTGATTGCACTGAGCATGGGAAGCAAGCTGCTTTAAGGATCCTAGAGTTTCCAATTTTAATGGCCAAAGGATCTCTGGCCTATCGTTGAATGTACATAACTTTGACCAAGGCCTACATTTCTAGCCATGTTTCAATGCTAGTGTCAGTAAAAAGCTGGACCTTGGACTCAATCTTTGAGCCCATGATGACTCTGTCCTTAACGTATTTCAGGCTCAAAGGCATCTTTTCCAAAGCCTTCTCCATTTTTGATTTTACTGACACGCTGGTACTTACTATAGATGGAAGTTCCGGACTTCCAGGTGGTGAGGATGTGGATGCTTCAGACATATTTGAAAGTATACTCTGAAAACCTACAAGGCAAAGCGACAGTCATAATGCATTAATAAATAAATACTCCAGGGTTTGGAGATCTTACCACCGTGGTGTTCGCTTCCCCAGAAAAGTTAGTTTTGTTCAAAAACTTTGGAAAGCACACATACATATCATGAACTTAAGAATTTGATTGACCATCCGGGTTTGGGAGTTTTATCACGTTTGGTAAGAAGGACACGGGATGGATGATGGCAGGAGACCCTAAGCCCGAAGAAGTAATCATTGGTAAAGATGTGTACAAAAAGGAAAACTGTCAGACCCACGTATGCGCCACATGGGTGAGTAATAAATGGGAGTTATGGTGATGACGATAGAGCCAACTGTCTGAATGTGTGAAAAGTGAAGGCCACTTGGGAAGATTTAAATGTGTGCATGGGACATAAATGAGGGCTAGGCTGGTTTTATGGAGGAGAGAGAAAACTGCCTGTTTGAAACTGGCCGAGAGCCAAGTTTCAAACAGGTGGTATTCTGCTCGAAATGAGCTTGTAGATGAAAACTAGCGACATAGGCAGCACAGCGAGCTTGCTAGGCTACCTGGTAGGATACACATAAGAGCTAAGGGATATACACATGTAGACCAGAGGGATATATAACAAATATACACTGAACTTACACATATATACACTGTAGAAAAGATATCTACAGGAAACCAGGAAAAGCACAGAATATCTAAAACTTTCTACACTATTTACAGACTAAACTACACCTACACAAAGGGCGAACAACCCTCTGGCAGAGCCAACCCACCAACGGGATGCAACCAGAAAGAAATGAAAGATGAACAAAACAAAAAGGCAAAGACAATGAAAACAAAGGAAAACAACGACACCAGACAGAAGGAAAGACGAAGGGAGAGGAGGCACCAACCTGAGAATTCAAAAAGGAGAGGAAAAAGAAGCCTCTGCGGAAGCTCTACAACAGCTCCAACTGTCAAATGATCACAACCCACCACTACAAACCACTCACAATCGCTCAGAAATGCTGGAAATGTTTAGCACTGGATTATCGTTAAATCACTGTAAAACGCTCTTAAATCACTCTGATTTCTTGAGTGTTTAAATCACAGTAAATGTGAAAATGACAGGTAACTTCTATTTATACCCGTGGTAAAAAACAAGGCACCTTTCCATCCGCAAACTCTGGACAGACAAACCTCTGGACTCTGGGCCTAGAGATTCCCTGCAACGATATCACCTTAAGGAAAGAGAACATCGCGGTGGAGAATCCGGGAGTCCGGAGTCCGGCTCCCGACAAAGGACGACAAACTCCAGGACCGGGGTCCCAGAGGCACGAGAAACCAAAAAAACAAAGCACAACCACAGGGAAGAAAACCCCAGAGGAAGAAAACAAAAAGAAGACAAAGAAGAAGACAAGACAAGAACAAAATAAAAATAACAAAAAAAAAGGGGGACCCAACATTTTGCACATAAAATGTAGGGACGGGGATGCAGTGCATAACAAGATTGGACAGGAGAGAAAGAAGAAAAGGTCTGCTCTTAGATTTGAAAAGCCGAAGCAACAATATTTCCTCTGTTTACAGCCATTAATACCTCACCATTCCTTTTAAGAATTGATTCGGTTCGCTGATCATAATGTCTGATACACTCATGAATAAGTTTAGGACATACCACTGCAGGAGGAAAACAAGCAACTACACACAACCCACTACTTAAAATTTGCATAGAAGGAACATTTTCCTCAATAGATGCAGTAAGTCTATCAGCTATTCCCTCAACATCATATCTCTCTAAATCTGTGTCTATTATAGTAGGATTTTCGTAGACCAAACTAGACACACTCCCAAAGAAATGAAATGCTGACTTCATTTTTATAAGAACAAACTACAAATTGCTACAGAAAATCCTATAAAATTCACATGCTCGTAAATTTAAACACTGGAGGAATTACAGCCTGACTTATCTTAATCTCTAAGGCAAATTCTACAACCGGAGCTCCAAAAACCCTTACCTCCACTCTTTGCGCATACGGACAGCGACAGTTTTTCAAAAGAAAAATGAACACCAAGAAGGGTTTTAAAAGAAACACCACGAATGAGTAATTAATTTCTCATAATTAAGGCAAGAAAATCTTGAAGAGAGAAGTGACCATTCCCACACGTGATCATTTACTGCCGCTTTGCGCAAACTTTTATGCCGCACAAATTCCTCATTAATTTGACAGCTCAGACATGACTTAACCATCGCCAATATATCTCTTCATTAAAAGTCTTACTCGAGTGGAGTCCACATCTTAAAAGATAGCGGTTGTCCTTTTTTTATGCCACATGTCACTTTTGAAGATCCTTGAACACTCTTGAATCGAGTTCAAGGTTGTTTATATGGGTTCACCACTGTTCAAGTCTATTCCTTAATATCCCGCCTACATTCTTGTACAAGGAGTCACATGCTTAATCAATAAACTTCCATCTTTGATCAACCAAAAGTTATGTAGCTTGTGATCATGAAACACCTCTTTTAGTGAAAATGCTATTCACCTGCTACCACTTCATGAAAATATGAACAAGCTTGAACACCCTTGAACACACTTGAACTAAGTTCAAGGCTGTTCAAAGTTGTTCAAACCTGTTCAAACCTGTTCAAAAGACACGTTAGCAAAAGATTTTTCTCTTTTTAACAAGCAAAGGTGAAACATAGGGGAGATCCTTTCACTTGGATTTTAAACATGAGGGCTTAGGAAGCTTGAGATCCACAAAAATAACAAGCTGACTCTAAATTGAACAAAAGGTCAAAGATCAAGATCTGAACTAACATCGGCTCTGACTGGGGACTGGTTTTTCCTCAAAAGCAAGAGAACTCAACTACTCTGGTTTTGCAAACTGCTGCAAAAGGGCTAAGAAAACTCGCAAGAAAGGAAAGACACACCAAATAGAAGCAAACCTAAACTAATATATACAACAGGACACAAGGATCTTTACTAAAGCTTCAACGATTTGAGATCTTTCCCATTATAGGAAAATGGTAAGATCGTTCCATCTGGATAAGCCAGCTTAAAAGCATTCATTCCCAATTCTTGAGTGATAACAAAGGGGCCTTTCCAAAGTGATTCAAACTTACTATGGGCGCCTTTCAGAGATTTTCTTTTGTCCCATAGAAAAACCTCATCTCCTTTCAGAAAATTTCTGGGTCTTGCTTTCCTGTCAAAAATTATTTTCACTCGAGCTTGATGCTCAGTAATCTTATCTACCAGAGCTTCTCTTTCTTCTTCTATTTTATGCAAGTACATAATTCTTTTCTCCAAGGAGTCTCTAAAAGTCTGATCCTCAATGGCCATTTGCAGCTTAGCTACGGAGAGTTCCAAAGGAACTGATACTTGTGCCCCAATTCCATACACCAATTCAAAGGGTGCCATACCAATTGCTCTTTTAGGCATAATTCTATCAGCCCAAAGGGCTTCAAAAAGTTTCATATGCCAATTTTTGCCACTATCATCCACTAGCTTTTTCATGATCATTATCAGATTTTTATTACTTGACTTGGCCTATCCATTTCCTTGGGGGAAATAATCAGACGAATGAGCCAGGGAGATATTATGGTCAAAACAGAAAAGGGAAAGCTCCTGCGAGGAGAAGTAAGTGGCATTGTCTGCTACAACCTTTTGGGGTACTCCAAAATGCACCAAGATGTTATCTTTTAGGAAATCACAAACTACTTGATAATTAGCCTTTTTGGTTTGAATAGCCTCGACCCACTTAGTGAAGTAGTCAGTCGCTGTTAGGATATAAATGTTACCTGCACTTGACTGAGGGATGACAGGGCTGATAAAATCAATACCCCATTGTTTGAACGGTTCACTTACCACAACTGGTCTTAAAGGCAAAGCAGCTAATTGAGGCCTTCCAAAAAATAATTAACATTTTTCACAATTCCTGACAAATGCATAGGCATCTCTGAACATACCTGGCCAATAAAAACAATTTCAAAGAATTTTGAATGTCGTTATAGTATATGAGAAATGGCCTCCATGAGCCTCTTCATGAAAGGTTTTGAGCAATTGCAATTGCTGAATTTTATCCACACATCTTACGAAAGTACCATCCAGACCCCTTTTATACAGCACATCTTTCCATATTACATACTTTGCAGCTTGCAGCCTCGGAGTTCATCTTTCTTTAGGTGATAGCCTTTGTGGACATTCTCCATAAGTTAGGAAATAGGCAATTTCACAGAACCAAGAATCTATTAAACTAACCAATAATACTTGAGATATTTTAGATTTTGAATTTTTAAGATGACTAACATTTTCTGTAATAAATTTACACAGACCCCTGCCTCTAACCAATTTAGTGGACTTTATTATCAAATCATATTCCTAAATCTTCATCACCCATGCTTCTCTTTTGTTCATGGCTATTTCTTGTTGGGTGAGTAGTGCCTTCACTACTAAATCAGGGACAAACAACATAGAATGAGAATGAAGGATATAAAATCTGAACTGCTTAAGGCCCCGTTTGTTTGCTGGAAGATGGCTGGAATTTGAAAACAGGAATATGTATTTTTTGTACGGCCAAATTCTCATTTTGGTCCAAAATGAGAATTTGGCCGTACAAAAATACATCTTCCTATTTTCATCTTCCAGCCATCTTCCAGCAAACAAACGGGGCCTAACTAATTTCACCATGGAAAAGGCTTGTTTTTCAATGGGGGAATACTTTAGTTTATGTTTTTTTAAAGGTGTACTCATGAAAGCAATGGGAGCTTCATTTCCCGAAACATCTTT
This sequence comes from Thuja plicata, assembly GCA_018584345.1. NCBI lineage: Eukaryota > Viridiplantae > Streptophyta > Pinopsida > Cupressales > Cupressaceae > Thuja > Thuja plicata. Next base: position 4,155,189 of record MU227853.1, read on the forward strand.
CTGAGTTAGAATTCCAGACAGTGTGTGATCAGAAGTGTAACAATAAATGATAAAATCTTTTTGTAGTCTGGGTAAACTAGAGATGGGGCATTGGCTACAGCTGTCTTAATTTCTCCAAAAGTGTTTCTACCTTCTTCTGTCCACTTAAAGGGATGTTTTTCAGTCATCATTCCCACTATGTGCCTTGTTAACTTAGAAAAATCTGGGACAAAAGCTCTTAAAAAGTTAATCTGACTGAAGAAAGATTTGACTCCTGTCCTTGTTGAAGGTAGACTGATTTGTTGAATATCCCTCACTCTTTCGGGGTCGATCCTAATCCCTTCTTTGGATACGATATGTCCCAACAATTTTCCTTCAGTCACACCAAAATTTTTTTTTTTAGGATTAAGAGATATGCCATGATCTCTACACCTCCGTAGGACTGATTTGAGATCTCGGACATGGTGTTTCCTTATTTTGGAGTACACAGTTAAATCATCAAGGTAAATTACTATAATTCTATTTTTCAAATCGGCAAAAGAATATTCCATTTCCCTTTGAAAAGTTTCCCCTGCATTGATCAGGCCAAAGGGCATCCTATTATAAGAAAAATTTCCCCATGGCGTAGTATAAGCAGTCTTTTGTTTATCTTCCTTAGCCACACTTACCTGATTATATCCAAAAAACTCATCAAGCAGAGACATCATTTCTGACCCGACAACTGCTTGTAATATGTGTTCCATTTTGGGCAGGGCATAATTATCTTTTAGACTGGCCTGATTTAAATTCCTAAAGTTTACACAAATTCTTATTTCACCATTCTTTTTTCTGACAGGGACAATATTGGCGGTCCAAGTTGAGTGATGAATAGGATAAATGATTCTAGCTTTTAGCATTTTTTCAACTTCTTTTGGGATTTCTTCAGAAACCTTAGGGTTGTAACTATGAAGCTTTTGTCTGAAAGGTTTTGATTCAGGCTTGAGAGGGATGCGGTGATTGACGTTCCCTTTTCGAAAGTCTTTAAGGTCACTATAATCCCAAGCAAAAACATCAGTGTAGGCTATTAATAGGATCTGAAGGTTTTTCTTTTCTTGGGGAGACAAATTTTTACCTACAGATATCCATTTGGTTTTGGCCATAGTGCTAATATTTACCTTGTCATATTCCTTTTGCACATCTGATTGAGAATTTTTTCTTGAAATGAAACTATCATCTTTTCGAGAAAACAAGTTCTCTAAGGAAACCAAACCTTTGGGAATTTTGTTGCTCTTCAACTGGACAACCTCTTCTTCTGGTGAGAATTCAGGATTAGACCCTTCACTATCTTCATTCATTCCTTCAAAGTACATGGAAGAGAAAGATTCTACACATGCCATAAAATCCTTTATCTGGGTATCATCTTCAAAAACTTGCAGGTGTTCAATGCTATCTGGGACAACTAGTCTATATATCATCTCAACCCTATCTGTTCCTATTTTGAAATCTGGGTGAAGGAGGAGTAGAGATGCTGATACAACTAGGGAATCATCCCTTGTATTGAGACTCCTAGGAATAGCTTCTATGGAAAAAGCTTCAAAATAATCCATTTCATCCCACACCAAATTATTGTAATGTCTCAAACGCTCATTTTTTACTAAAAAGTGACCCTTTACTTGTTTGATGATAAGCTCAGCGTCACCTTTCACAACAAGTGCCTTTATTCCCAATGCTTTGGCTTCTCATAGCCCTAAAAATAGTGTTGGTTGTATTTCATGTTTTTGTTAAAATGCCTGGTTCCTTGCCCTCCCCTCTGAAAATTTTCAGGTGCTCATGCTTATTCCTTGCCAAATTGTCAAAATCCTGATAAAACCTTGATAAACCCTAGCAACCAAGTATTAAACGATGTATTTTGAAACCCTCATCCATGTCTTATATTTCATCGTTACCTTTTTCAGTCACTTAAGACATGTGCTCTAAGTCAGGTCGCTTGATCGCATAACCCAGAACAAATATGCTAAATGATCTCCCAACTTAGCTTTCCCTTTATGTCGCGTAGTCTCTTAAAGAAATGGAATATTCCCTCAGTATATCGAGACTTAGTGATTTCCTTTTAGTCGGGTTGTCACTTGATAATCATGTTATGATCTTTAAAATGAACGGGACCCACCTTCAGTCGGGTGATCGCAAGAAGAGTCAACAGGTCAAAGAAATGTCTTCCAACTTTGCGCTTGCTTCATGTCGCATGGTCGCTAGATCAGGACACTCAAACAAGTAAGGCTTTTCTTCAGTCGTGTGGTCTCGTGATATTTGGCAGTTAGTAGATAACAGTCACGACTCAGTGACTAACAGTTACAGGCTAAGTGATTTCCTTCAGTCGGAATGTCGCCAGATCAGAAAGATTACTCAGTTTCCAGAATGTATAAAGAGGACGAAAGAAAAGATGACATCTGTCAGAAAGCTAATGGTTGTCGCTGGGTCGCCAGATAAAGAAAAGGGATCAAGCGATAAGGAGACTAAGTCATTTTGCCCTCGGTCGCAAAGTCTCTTGATATTTTAAGGGTATGAGGAAATGTATAGCGATTAAAAGACAGTCGTGCGATGAAAAAATAGAAAGATCTAACGGTGGTCGCTAAGTCTGGTGATAAAAATGCCCCAGGGAAAAAGTCCTTCCGACTAAGCGATTAAGGCATGTCGCGAGGTCGCTGTAAACAGAAAAGGGCATGTGCTATATAATAAGGATAAGTTAAGTCTATCACCCAACTCAGCGACCAAAGGGTTGTCGTGTAGTCTTGAAAAGAGAAATGAGGATCCAGCGACTTGGCGATTAAAATAAAATGTTAAATGGTAACGGCTTGTCGCGTAGTCTGGAGAAGATGGATGAGTTAAGGTTAACCCTGCGTGACTTAGATTTTTACATAGTCACCTGATCGCTGGAAAGACTTAGGTTACCCAAGGTAAAGGAATTACGTGGTCGCCTAATCTGAAGATCAGACCATGGTTAAGAGAATATGCTCGCGACAAGGAGACTTTATGAGGTCGCGAGGTCACCAGATAAACAGGATCTATAAAAGCGGTGCCAAGTGGATGACGTGACAGAGAAGATCACCAGGCGGCCAATCAGATAAAATAATTTTTGATTACTGTGAACAAAAGGTAGCTGAGATGTATGACAGAAGACGAATCACAGAGTGCCATGTCAGCTGTCTTAACCATTTTATCATTGCGCCGAAATACTCATGATTTAAATTTGATTTCCTGTCACCTCGCGTAACTACGGCTAGGTTTTTGAACGTTTCATGGGATATCAAATTAATTGCAAAACTGACATTTCTAAACTTTGAGCCATGTACTCTAAACCTTGTGGCTATAAACAGAGGATCGTGCACTCATTCCTATTCACCGAGTTTATGATCTCAGAGCAAAATTATTATTTCAGAGCGAAAGGTGATATTCAAAGCTG
>MU227853.1:4180870-4194417 GCA_018584345.1 Thuja plicata
GACACAAGAACTAGTTCAAAGGTTCTACTATTGGCCGAGGATGAATATTGATGTCAAGAGGTATGTAGAGAGTTGTATTGTGTGTCAAAGAGCCAAGGGTACTTCATCAAATGCTGGCCTTTATCAAACCCTACCTATTCCTACTAGACCATGGGATTGCTTAAGCATAGATTTTGTAGTTGGTTTACCCAAAACAAGACAAGGTATGGATAGTGTGTATGTAGTTGTGGATTGGTTTAGCAAAATGGCTCACTTTGTGCCATGAAAGACCACTAATGATGCCAGCCAAATAGCATCCCTATTCTTCAAAGAGATAGTAAGAATCCATGGGTTACCTCAGAGTATTGTGTCTGATAGAGACACCAAATTTATGAGTCATTTTTGGAAGACTCTTTGGAAAAGATTAGGCACTAATTTATCCTTTGGATCTGCCTACCATCCTCAAACTGATGGAATGACTGAAGTGGTGAATAGAAGCCTTGGGAATATACTGAGATTCTTGACAAAGGAGTACGGAAAATAATGGGATCAATTGATTGGACAAGCTGAATATCCCTACAATGACACCATCAATAGGTCAACAGGGAAGAGCCCCTTTGAGGTAGTGTATGGATTACATCCTAGAGGAGTCTATGAGTTGAGAGACTTGAAGGATGGAGTGAAAGCAAGTGGATATGAAGATGATTTTTATCAAGCCATGCAAGAGATTCATGATACAGTCTGGAAAACCTTGACTGAGAACACCTTGAAACATAAGGCAAAGGTTGATGAAACTAAGAGGATAGTTGAGTTTAATGTGGGTGACATGGTAATGGTACATCTCAATAAATCAAGATTGCAAAAGGGATTCCCTCACAAGTTTCAGATGAGAAGGATAGGCCCTTGTCCTATCTTGGCTAAGTATGGTGATAATGCTTTCAAAGTAGAACTCCCGGAAGACAGTGGACTGTCACCTATCTTCAACATTGCAGATTTAACCCATTACAAAGGACCAAAGCAAGACTTGGATCAGATTCATCAAGAAGTCATCAGAGATGTGGAGGAGCTACAATTACCATCTGATACAGTCAAAGGAGTTGACATCATACATGATACAAGAATCTACAAGAAGACTAGAACAAAAGAGTATAAAGAGAATTTGATCAAGAGACATGATCAAACAAATGCAGATGCAGTATGGGTCAAAGAATCAGAGTTCAAGAAGCTAGGTATTAATCCAAGCATCATCAATCCAGGGGTGGATTGATCTTTTTGATTTGGGGAGGATGATGCAGGAGCACCTAGGCTAGCCTCCATGTTTGTCCATTTTGGCTTGTACTTGACATTAGCCAAGTCAAGATTAGGATAGTTTTATTTCAACCTTAGTAGGTCTTTGATATGTAGGCTAAGTGAGTTAGTCATTAGGACTAAGGTCACATCAATAGCCATTGTTTGTAGTTTTCAAATTTTTAGGCTTAGTTGTTAAGTTCACTGGTTAGAGTCTTGAATGTATCCTAATCTCATAAATGAGGACATAGAGATGCTATAGGGTCTTCAATGTTCTTGGATCTTTGAAATAGAGAGGATAGAGGTCCTAAAATGTAGGAAGGAGGCATAATTGAAAAGATGCCAAAAGTTGCTATTTTGTTGTCATGACAACATTTGCAATAATTGCAAATGTTGCATGCAATATGGTTACATCGGATTCTCCTTGTTTATAGGAGTGGGTAATAGACCACAAAGGCCCTAAAATGGTGGAAGAAGGCATCTAGTGTATGAGAGACTCAAACCATGTAGTAGAGGGATTGATTGTAACATTTTTTGAGAAGAGTAATACAGTCTGCAATTTTGTGTTTTCAGAATTCCCGAGAATTTTGTTGTGACAATCATACTTTATGGATTGAAAGCTTCAAAGTAATGGTTTTTTTGTGTTCTTAGGAGGATTATAGACACTTTTCATTTGGTAAGTTAGTTTATTAGAGTTAGTATTCAGTCGTAGGTAAATTGTTTTGTGTTTAAGTAGTTCACTGGTCCTGTCCTGACCAGTCAGTCTAAATATGACTCCCCCATGAAATCTAACAATGGGAAATCTCCAAGTGTAGATGGAAATGTTAGGGGAGTTAGTAGTGTACATAGTTGTAGATTTAGGAGTCAAGGAAAGACAAGTAGCTATTTTTAAGACCAAGCTCTAGGCAAGCATGCACTGTCCAATTAGTGGTTTGCTGGAGAAACAGTGAGTTTCCATGAGCAGGGAAAGAAGGTACAGTATGGCCCAAGTACATGTACAATTAGGGTTTAGGGTCACCTTGACATACTGAGTTGTTCGAGTTCATACCAATCAGTGGAGACAAGTTTTGGACAAGTTTAGCATAGTGTTGCAGAGTGTCCTAGTTTTTAGGCCTATTAGCCCTATAAGACCGAGTTTGTAGGAACCCTATGTATGGAGGGCTACTGCACCTAAAACCTTAAAAATGTCTTTTAAGGTGATAAAGGGTATCTGAATATGGTCTTAGATTTCATATTATTTGGGAAAGTTTGAAGTTAGTTGGGAAAAACACCCTGGATAGGGCTACAAGGAATTAGGCCTCCTGAAGCCAAAAGTGTGAACTCGTTTGCAAAGAGTGAAGAGACCCCTCAAGATGGATTCCAAACTAATCAAATGTGATTTCCACATGTTGATGGATACCCCTGCAAATGGTTTAAGAATATTAGAGCGAAAATTGGCATTTAGACTCTTCTAAGTGTGAGTAGGAGAAGTGAAGTAATCAAAGGTTGTTAGTCTTTCAAAGGGTGAAGCACAAGTGGAGACTCTTGGAGAAGAGTAATATTAGGACTTAGTTAATGATCTAAGCCTAATAAGGACCTAGAGGAGATTAGGATCCTTGAAGAAGATAGAGAAGATCTTCTTAGTGGATTGTGCAAGAAAACCCATTGGAACACTTACATCATGGACATGATGAAGTGGCCTAGGTAGATTGGTGAGGTGCATCCTCATCAACTACAGTCTGCTGAGGAACTGTAGGTGGTGTAGGAATATCCTGATGTCTCTGTGCACCTTGAGAACTTGATCTAGTAGAACTCCTGAGAATGGTGGGGATAAATGTTGGGACATCCTTGAGAGGAACCTCGTCGATAATCTATATAGCCTGATATGCGCAAAGTAGATCACTGGCTTAATATGTGCTTGTACAACACAATTGGTCCAAATCTGATATAGTTGTAACCTCAAAGGGAGATGGTATATCTACTATACGGTATGGATCATCACTAGAGGATGTAGCCTGTAGGTGGAGGAATGCCAGAATGGGAATACAACATGTATCTCCCTAAATGATCAGATGACATCTCATGAACCTGTGTCGTGATACTCGCGATACTAGAAAATACATTTGTCCTAATACTGTCATCACGTACAGTCTGTCCTGCAGCTCATGCCATTTCCAAACCTTTTGGTACTACCAAAAGGTTTGGACCCACCTTTGCCTGCTTATTAGCAGTCACTGGGGAATTAGGCCCTCTGAATCTATCTGATAATCTCCCCATCCTCTACCCAACATGACCGGGAAAATTTGTGTAATCAACATCATGATGCAAATGAAATTCTACAAACAATTGTTTGCAAAAAATATAGTGGAAGCTCATCCTTCTGGGGCCACCTATGATGAGAAGCCAACCATCGAGGATATATAAATGGTGCAACAAGGTCATCCTCACACCGAGTAGTCATATAATCACTGACCTACACTCTGTCTCGGTAATGAGGAAACATGGTCTTCACCATAGCGGTGGAGACCTCTGAATCAACCTGTCTATACTTCACAACACCAGTAACACTACAGAACAGAGAAGTATAGAATGTATCAATAGATGTACTATCATAAGGGTTGTATGATTGAATTGTGTCAATCATACGAACCAGGTCCTCTCTAATGACCTTCACCCTGTCCCTATTATGGAGGGTGGTGGATGACTGGATACCCTGATCAAGAACCTCAATAGCTCGTGTCAATTGAGCTATGGTACTGGCGAATAAATCCTCCCTACTCTCTCTAGAATCAATAGATCTTTGAGAAGAGCGGTCACTACGACCCCCCTGTACACTGACATCTCCAGAATCTACATGTGATGTCCCTCTACCCGATGCCATGTGATAGAAAAAATAGATGTATATGCTAGAAAGTATAAAGAAGAATATATGTCTAGATCAAGCTGCACATGTACATGGGCCAATTCTAATTTAATTATATATTTTTAAACACATGTGTTACAAATAAATAAACTAGAAAACACTTGAATGCATATACATTTGAAATAAAAATGATTTAAAATCATATATACATACATATGCACATATTTCCTAATGAAAAGAGGTTTTGAGTTATGGATCAATTTTGTCTCTAGGTTTACATCTAGCCTAGTTGTAATATTTCATGTTTAGGTTTAGGGATCAACTTGGTTTATTTATCAATTAGGTTTAGGGTTAATTTGTTTGTGGTTATCCCGTTCATGTTTGTTTCTAGTGTTCTAGTTGAAGGTCAGGGTTCATGTGTTGGTTGAACATGTTAGGGTTTATGTTGGTTTCTAGTACGTGCTCTAGTTGAAGGTTAGGGTTCATGTTGGTTGAACATGTTATGGTTAATTTGTTAATTGGGTATAAGGATCTACTTTTAAATTAAGTTTACATGGTTAGGGTTCATATATGTTTGTTTAGTGTTAGGGTTTATGTTGGTTAACATGTTCCAGTTTCATGTTAGTTTCTAGCTAATGCCATGTCACACGATAGATAAAATGGATTAAAAAAACACTTGAATACATGTATGTTCGAAAGAAAAATTCAATTTAGCACATTAAGATTTATGTTTCAGTTTCATGTGTTGGTTTCATGTTAGGTTTTTTTTAGGGATCAATATGGTCAAGGTTTCATGTTAGGGTTCATGTTAAGGTTTATGTTAAAATTCATGTTTCAGTTTCATGTTAGGGTTCAAGATGTTTGTTTCATATTAGGGTTTCACATGTTAGGGTACAATGTTATATTTAATACATGAACATTACATAATAATAATGTCTTGTAGTTCATTTTCCTAATATTTTGTAACATTTTGCTAAGGTTTTCTTAGGGTTCATGTTAGGTTTCAATATGGTTAAGTTTCATGTTAGGGTACAATATGGTTAAGGTTTCATGTTAGGGTTAATGTTAGAGTTTTTAAGTTGATTTATGTTTCAATTTTATGTTAGGGTTAATTTGTTAGAGTTTATGTTGATTTATGTTTCAGTCATGTTAGGGTTAATTTGTTAGAGTTTATGTTGATTTATGTTTCAGTTTCATGTTGGTTTTATGTTTTGTAATATTTTCCTAATGTTTTGAAGCATATGTAATAAAACTAAGTTAATTAACTAAATAACATTTTCCTAATGTTTTGTAGCATTTTCCTAATGTTTTGTAGCATTTTCCTAATGTAACATTTTCCTAATGTTTTGTAACACATTCCTACTGTTTTGTAACATTTTCCTACTGTTTTATAATTTTTTCCTACTATTTTGAAACATTTGTAATAAAAATAAATTAATTAACTAAGTAACTAACATATAATCTTAACCGAAAAAACATTAAATCTACATAAAACAGTATTTTATATTTTCTAAAATTAAAAATAACAAAATTAAAACAAAAAACATCAAATAATAGTACAACTACATTAATTTAACTAAAGAAAACTTAGAAATATTTTTAAAAAAACAAAAAAAAACCAACCTATTTTTGGCCGAAGTACCCCTATTCCACTCCATAATTCTCAGAAGGCGCTCAGTGCAAATGAGCCGCTCAAACCAAATTTCGGCCTATATATAATTTTTATGGGTTTCGGCTGAAACCGTTTCAGCCGGATCTGTTTCGGTCGGACCGGTTTCGGCCGAAACCCATCTGCCACATCGACACCACATGGCACCGCGTGTGTGCTACGTATGTACTGTCGGACATGTTCCAGCCAAAACTAGTCTGACTGAAACCACCCAAATGGTCCTCAAGTGTGACATAGCCCCGTACTTTTACCCATATATTCATTGCATACTTATTTATTATCTTTTAACCTCTTTCTTAAATTTTTTAATTTGGTTTCATTAGGTGTCCAGTTGAGGAGAGTTTGACGCTCACAATTTAGTAGATTCCTAAAGGTGGTCCTACACATTGTTAGTCTATACAATACTTTAGATATTAAAAATCAAGGTGAGGAAATTCCAATAGTCTATATTTTATGTTAATTTAAAAGCTTAAATTATAGGCTCTCTACACAAGTTCAAATCCACACTCATGAACATCAATTTTGCACTTGAGTAGGTGAACTTGAATGAATAACAATGACTTTGGAAATATAACATCTTCATCGTCTGAGCCCTAAACTTCTAATGCTTTGATGAATCAATGTTTAACATCTATCACAACAAATCATTATGAATTTTAAATTCAATTGTACAAATAATTTCATTTCTATATTTAATTATGACAATATATCAATTATCACTTACAACTCATTATTCTAAATAAAGTTTGTTCATCAAAGATTCCATGTTATATGTAATTTTGTTATAACACCTTCCTTATGTAATTATAGCTCTATCTTATGATTATACCTTTTACCATGAACATTATTTTAGTGTATCTTTTACACCTTTTCTTCAAATCTTTGCATAATTAAATGCAACTATTTGGAGGAGGGGTGTATTTGTGTCACTAATATTCCTTCAAGATTTGTGTTGTATGGAGATGGGATCAAAATCATTCTAACCTAGAGGGGAACATTTGGTAAACCAATTTTACAAAGTTATTTTTTTCTTCCATGTAGTCATAGCCCTTTCCACATATGTAGAGCTTTTTCTGAGGAAGATAAGGTAGAGGAAAACCTTCCTAAACTAACCTTGAGAGGAGGCCTATGCAAACAAATTCTCAAATATTTACGACAATTATAGAAACTTAACATAAATAAACATAAATAGATCTTTATAACAAGTGAAATCTTTCATATTTGTCCTTTTATTTTTAGGATTATCAAAGATGGAACTCTACTTAGTATGTTTCAATTATTGAGAGGAGGCCTATGCAAAAACTTTCTCAAATATTTACAACAATTACAAAAAACTTAACATAAATAAAGAGAAATAGACTTTATAACAAGTGAAATCTTTCATATTTGTCCTTTTATTTTTACGATTGTCAAAGATAGAACTCTATTTAGTAAGTTTCAATTATATTCACTTTTAATAAATTTATGGACGATACTCATTACATGATTTTTTTTTGTTGGAAGTTCCTATGGAGCACTCATTGCTTAAGAATATATCAAGAATATATTCTTTTGATGTCTAAAATATTTTTAAATTTCCACATCGATTACGTATTTACATTGACATATATTTTCTTAGTAGTTTGCAAGAACATCATAGTGAGTGGAAAATATAGTGATGAAAATTGTATACATGCCCATACCCTTTTCCTTTATATGTTGGGTTCAAATTGATCAAAGTGGCCTAAATGCAATAACAATTGTACAAATGGGACACATTCTTGTTAATGAACTTTATCTAGGGAGATCTTCATATCCATTCCATTATCACTAATCCCCATAAAAGTGAACTCTAGATTCATTTTCATCACCCTAGATAATGTGTACAAAAAAAATTTCCTTGAGTTTTCATAATGATATATGTAAAACGTAAAAATGTTAAACTTTAAATTTAAATTTGTCTCCATCAAATTTGCTTATAAAATAATTTAATTTAGAGAAATGGCTAGCTAGTCCCTAAAATGTACTATATATAAGTTATAGTATATGAAAGTAACATAAACATGGGTATATCTTACGATCTCCATAGCCATTTCTTTAATGTAATATTCTAAAATAATTAATATAAAATAGTGCATTTAAATTTCTACTAATAGAAATTTTCAGATATTTGTCCCACGTTATTAAACATTCGATTACTATGGAGGGTTTGGTGAACAAACTGTGAAGAAACACATAGTTGGGAAGTTAGGAAGGTAATAATATCAATATTGGAGTAATGAATTACATTGGTGTAGTGATTGTGAGGAAGGATTGGAGAAAGTGTGGAGAGTTGCACGTGCAGTGTGGTGGAGCGGAGCAAACGTTGACGAAGGACAGGTGAGAAATCGTTTATGGGTGGCGTAACGTCAAGGCAAAGTTGGATCCGTATTCTCTTCTCGATTCCCACATGCATGGTTGACAAGGAATTGCTACTCTCAATCATTTCATTTACTTTTCCTTTTCTACAATTTAATTTAATTTAATTTTTTTTTAGGGTAGCTACCCTTCTTTGTCTTAAAATGTTTACATAAATAAATTAAAAAATACATCACAACAAATCATAAAGATTCACCAAATGTGATGTGATTAGATTGAGGTATTCTTTTTATATATTATGTTAAAATGAACTCTTAAGTAGGTCTCCTAACTTAGGACAATGAGAAAGAATATATATGGTAACAAGTCCTTGGATTTTAATCTGAAATAATAGGAGGATAGTGTGAGACTTACCACACTAGATGCTTAAGGAAAACATACATCTACACAAATTCTAATAAAAATAGTTTGGACATGTTCCTTTGACTACAATGAGAGAAATTGCACCACTTAGTTGCCAAAATAAAGAGAAGCTAAAATAAAAATAGAATCTAAATAGAAATAACAAATATTCAATGCAACAAAATTACTGAACAATAAAGCACAAGCAAAAGACAAACATTAAATAGCATAAGTATAAAAGAAAATATAATTGTTGATCATTGAAAATTCTATTCTAAGATAAAGAGAAAAATGCAAAACAATGTATTCTATATCTAAGTTAGATTTCTATTCTAAGACAGAGTAATAAAAAGCAAAAAAAAATTCTCATGGAAGTGTTGATTCACATACATTGCAGCCCTTGGTCCAAAACAAAAGCGTCAATCTACATACAAACAAAAAAAGTTAAATATTATTTTATAAAATAGTCAAGAACTTATAAATAAGATGATGGGTTTTGACAAAAGACCAGTTAAAAACAAAACAAACTCAAAGAGAAAGAATAAAAGAAATACAAAACAAAAAATTGAAAACACACATCAAAAGTAACAATTGGGATGATGGAAGTGCTAAACAATGTAGGAACTATTTCATAGACTATGTCACGTCTCGACCTTGTGTGAGCTATATTTAAGGAGACACTATTGACTTTAGTTGACTATGTTTGACTTAATCAGATACTTTGATTGATGATTATACTAGTTTGACATATAAGTATTATGCGTTATGGAAAATATTTTATGGATATTTGATTAATGCTTTAATATTATGTGGTTAGAATTATGAATGTTTAAACTTCAAATGATTATTTGAATATGCAAGCATAAATTTGATTTGAGGTTTATGATTATGTACTAAAATATCGATAAAAAAGTAAGTGTTATGAGTGGTTGATGGTAGGTATGAAGGTGAGAATGTACTCTAGACAGAGGTGGCTAGCAGTTTGGAAGCAGTAGGGTGATAGGCTCTTGCACATATCCACTTAGTGTGATGTCCATGCGTGAATTTATGAATTTTGGACCAAATTTAAAAATAACTTGTGAACTATGTGTGTTTTAAAAGCAAAATAGAAAAAAAATATCATGTTGTGAACTTCTGACCAAATTTAAAAATAACTTGTGAACTTGTGAATTTATGAAGATTGAGCTATATTGATTTCTCAGCAACTTGAGAATTGCACTTATGCATAAACATGAATAAATGATCAATACTTATGAAAATAGTTAGAAAGCCTACATACAAAACCATAGACGAGGATTAATTTTTTTTGTAACAAGTCTCCTCATCGTATGCAAAGAGATAACATGACGTATATTTATCTCAGTTTGATAAAATAAAGAGAACTCTTATGTTTAGCTTAAGTGTAATAAACCAAAGGGGATCTAATTATTTAATGATGATTAATTAATTAATTTGGAAATTAACTTATTGCTCTAAGACCCTCATTAAGATTAACATAGGGAGAAGATGAAAATCTAATGCTGAATGCAAAGCCAGATGCATGAATGCATTAGTTTTTGATATAAGATCTAATAAGATACTCATGTCCAAACACATGCACTCTCTCATAATTAGAAGAAAATGAGAAAACATCATGGTAACAAAATCATCTTCAAAATAGGAAAAAAATAAAATAAAAGCATATATGTAACAACATATTGTAAGACTCAACATGTCCACCCAAGTACAACTTTGGTGACATAAGTACAATCAATGTCCCTTATAAGAGGGAAAATAAGAGATGATGAATTCCCTCCGCAAGTAGGAAGCTCCAATGCCAATGCTGAAAAATGAGATGTGATGATGACCGAAGATAAACAAAGACAACGTTCCTCCCCTCGGGAAAAAACAAATTCAATGTAAAAGGCATTAACTCTTTAGAAACAGAACCCTCTGCCTGATACCTGTGGGTATCCAGCCAAGTAAACCTCATGGTATATAAGGAGAATTTAGGGGGAAAATAACTAAGTGTCCCCTTGGTAAGCTATGTTTTTTAGTTTGCTGATTAGACGTTTCCCTGCCTGATCAATAGTCTCTGTACATATATAAAGGCACACGTGGGTCCGACTGTTAAATCTGTGCAACATAGGGTGAAAATTGAAGGTTGAGGATAGTAACTGAATCAGATATATTAGAGGGAATAAGTGCAAGTGGCTTTCGATTATCAGATACCAAAGACAAATGACAAGTGCAGACTGACTTACAAAAGTTAATAATGAGAGGATGGAAGAAGAAACAAGAAAAGTGGTGTGGGACCAGAATAACATCAGTGGAGTGCCTTCGCATCAGAAATGGAAATATGAGGAAGAGAGGAAAGGGGAGGCACATGGCCACCACATGCACGTGCAACATGTATACCCGGCAGGAATTCAAAACTATTCTTTTCTTTCTTCCTTTCGCTGGACATCGAAATGGCAAAAGGAATACCAACTGTGCGATCTTAATCTTAAAACTGTGCGTCGTCAATCAGGCATTGCAAGCGAAACCTGGTGGCGGACATAAACAGCGGTCCCCAGTGCGACTGCTTTTTTAATTTGTTGTAACGAACTGAAGATATGACAGGAGACCTCTGCCAAGCCTTATCTATTCTTGCGACTTGCGTGATGATTTTTTGTTTTCTAAACCTATGGAGATGACCTTAGCATTTATGGGTATGAACTCTGGGTGCAAATGAACTTCACAAAAACTGATGTTTATAATTTACACAACTTCATGTTTATGAAAAAATGGGAGATGTTGATAAAGCACCGTTAACCAATTTGTTAGACAACGAATATTTCCTTTTGGTCAATTTTCATTGTCAATTTTGTTGGTGTAGCGATTATATCTACGATGAGATCCCTCTCCACTACCAGTATGTGCTTTTGGTTTGATGGTCAAATCAACATGTCATTAGAGCGCAGTTCATCGGTTCGAGTCCCTCAAGCCCTAGACCCTCCATCCGCGTAAGTTCGGTTTATCAACATAGCATGTAGTAGGTTCAAATCTCACATTGTAAAGGGTTGTATCTGGCTCTATTGTGTGGGAGGTGTTGGTGTAACGACTATATCCACGATGAGATCCCTCTCCACCACTAGTACATGCTTTTGGTGTGATGGTCAAATATACAAATTTTAATTGTTCCATACAAATAATCAGATGTTTCAAGCAAACATATCTATAATGCTTATCTGATTTAATAATAAAATGTTGACACTCTTTATGTTCAAATGACTATTTCATTGATGTTCGATCATTTCAAATGAATTACAATTTGTGCTTGTGTGCAACAAACTAGCACACAAGTTGCCACCTTTTATACATAAATTCATTCTTACAAATTTAAATTTAAATTATTATATTAAATTTTTTCTAAGTCATTCTCCTATCCACAAAATTGATTAAGATCAAGTTGTACAAGTAGATCTTTTTCAAGTAGATTAGTTTTTGTACCACCATGTAATATCCTACGAATAATTATAATTATTTAACACTGTGTATGGTGTAATGTTCGACTCTTTTCAAATGAAATAGAGAACAAAGTATAAAAATATCATTAGATTCTATGGTTGACATATTCTAACACTTTTTCCACTCGCTATAATAGACATAATACATATATTAAAGGGAACTAGAAAGTAGACTTAGAAAATCATCTTCTAGTGTCTATTTGAGGTAGTATGTGAGAATTCCCTTAGGGCCCGTTTGGTTGCACCCCATAACCGGGTTATGCAGCCCATAACCCGGTTATGGGGTGCAATTCCTTGTTTGGTGACCTCTAAATTCAATGCGAATATGGATTTGCAAATCCCCATTTGTGCAAAAATGTGGATGTCCAAATTCCTGCTAAAGAGGTGGAATGACTTTCATCTCCATGGTTTTCATAGAGATTAAAGCCATTTTAACTTTGTCGTCGGGTCCAGTGCATTCCAAGGCTTGCATGATTAAATTGGTTTATATATCTTGTCGGGTCCGGAGCACTGCGTCGATTTAACTGTTGGAATGTGGATTTACAAATCCATCTTCCAGGGCAACCAAACAGTCCCAAAAAAGCATAACCGGGGTTTGCATAACCAGGGTATAGATACCCATGATTTGCATTATTTTCCAATTCCCCAACCAAACGGGCCCTTAAAGAAGACTTATTCTCCTAAATTGGAGTTCTTTGTTTGACTAATTAACCAATTATATATCTCTTTAGACTCACGCGCTTTAATGATTTTTCTGATCACCATTGAATGTGTCAAAAGTGTATTTCTTGAATTGGACTGTTGTAAGAGTATCTCTTAAAGTGATGACATAAGTAGCAAGTAAAGCTGTGAAAGTGTGAAGAGAAGAATGTTTTAGATTTTCTTTGTAACTTGACAATGATATTGATACATAAACATGAATAAATGATTACAATAAATGATCAATCCCTATGAAAATAGTTACAAAACCTAGATATAAAACTCTACACAAGGATTAAATTATTTTGTAACAAGTATCCTCATCCTATGCAAAGAGATAACATGACCAATATTTATCTCAATCTAATAAAATAAAAAATACTCTTAAACTTAGCTTAAGTGTAATAAAGTAAAGGGGGTCTAATTATCACATTACTCTAACACTCTCATTAAGATTAACTTAGGGAGAAGATGACAATCTAACGATGAATGAAAAGTCAAATGCATGAATGCCATTTGTTTTCTATAATACCTAATAAGGCACTCATGTTAAACAAATGAAATCTCTCATCACTAGAGGAAAAGGCGATAATATCATTGTAAAAAATCCTCTCCAAAAGAGAGAAAAATACTAATTTAAGCATATATGTGAAAAAATAATGCAGAACTCAATCAACATGTCCACCTAAATACTACTTTGGTGACTTAAGTACTGTGTGCATAAATGTTGTCACACTTCTATGAATCATTCCATTCAAGGTTGCTCAAGAATGAGGCCTCAAATATTGATCCATAGCTCTCTAGTCATGGATGTGTAAAAATGTAAAATAAAGGCCCTCAGATT
>MU227853.1:4204528-4248175 GCA_018584345.1 Thuja plicata
TACAATTTGATCAAGGAAATTGATTTGAATTGAAAATATTCCAAAGCATTGATTCAAAAATTTGATAAAATGATAAAATAATAAATGGGGCCCAAAGTCTAGGCGACCATTTTAGGGTGCATACAAGTACAATCAAGATCCCCACAAGAGGGAAAAGAAGAGACAATGAATCCACCATAAGACACAAGATCCAATTCCAATAGTTAATGCTCAAAGATGAGATGTGATGATAATCCAAGATTAAAAAAAAATGTTCCTCCCCTTAAGAAAGAAAAAATAAATGGCCAAGGTAGAATTAACTTCATCAAAAGAAAGAGTGAAAGTGACTCATGATGTTTTCCATGGAAAAAGTACTCCATTGTCTACATGTCTGAATCAAAAGATGCCAAATCAAATGAAGAAAACATGAATAACTATGAAGATATCAATATAACAACCTATAAAGGAAATGATGCATTGATGATAGGTGGATAGTAGTGGCTATCAAATAGGAAGCAAATATCCTCAAGAATTTCTTAAATATCTTCAATGTGTGATTCAACAAATAATCTTGTAATGTTTGGCAAGAACTCATACAAGAATTTGAAATTAGAAGATAACTAACATCTTGCTGAGCTAAACTAATATTCAGAGATGCATGAGTTGCAAGAGGTGGTAGCTTAAGATAGGTCTTGTAAATCAAAGTGGATGACTGAAGCACACATAGGTTCAAGTGACTAAAATTCTTCTTAGATATCTAAGCCCCTCTAAAGTCATGAGTGTAGACAAGCCAATAGAGCTATAAGCTAATATAAAGAAAAATGGGAGAAGTCATACAATCAAGACATATGATCAACTATCCAACTACAATTATGTTTCTACATGAAAGTCTCTTTAATACAAGAAAAGTCAAGTGCAAACTCTACTATTGTATCTATCCTACTATATGTTTTATCTGGTAGATGAAAAATGAGATTAGAAGATAATGAAGTGATACAATGTACATAATGAAATGGGCCATCATCAAAATCTATAGATCCTTTCCTACTATCACTCATGCAAGTGTTATTCCCCATAAAATTATGTGGTAATGTGAAAGGATCATATGAAGAGAACATACTAATAGATTAATCTATATGATGAGAGTGATGAGAGGCTCCTAAATTAAGAAGACAATTATTGGACTCAAAATTGTTGGATGCAAAGAGAGTATTACCTTTTTAATCTTGTCTTATTAATGCACTATAGAAGTTGACCTGGATCATACATATTCCGAAGTAGAAGAAGTGGATGTAATAGATGAACAAAAATAAAAATGATTATTTATAGAAGGTGCTTCAACTCATCAATCTACTTTTTATACCAGTGATTCTTACCATGTCTTGTTCAATTTTTTAATATGTGCACTTTGGTCAATCCTTCTTGGATGAGTCCCCCTTAGAAGATTAAGATGAATTATATGTATCATGTGATTCCTTTGCATGATCATATGATTTTAAATCCTTATATTTCTATTTCTTTCCTATTCCATTTGAAGCCTTCTGATCTTTGATGCCCTATATTGCAACAAGAGCCTTTATTTTAGATGTCTTCAATGTGACCATGTATACCAAATTTAGCTTATCATTAGTGAGAAATGAAGAAAATACATCCAGTGAAGGCATAGTGAGTCTAGTACCACGTGTATCTCTAGTGGCATAGAAGGTAGAAACAAAAATTAAATAATCAAGACAAAGCTTCATAAGGATAAAGATATTGATTTTTAACCATTTAGATTAAACATTTTATTTATCCTAAAATAAAATATATCAATTGGAGTTCTTGATTGTACTAATTAACCAATCACATATCACTTTAGACTAATGTGCTTTTATAATTTTTATGGTCACCATTGAATGTATCAAAAGTGTAGTTCTTGAATTGGATTGTTGTAATAGTATCTCTTAAAGTGAAGACATAAGTAGCAATTAAAATTGTGAAAGTGTGAAGAGAAGAATATTTTAGAATATTTTAGATTTTCTTAGCAACTTGAGAATTATATTGATACATAAACATGAATGAATGATTACAATAAATGATTAATCCTTATGAAAATAGTTACAAAACCTAGATATAATATTGTACACAAGGATTAAAGTATCCTCATCCTATGCAAAGAGATAACATGACCAATATTTATCTCAATCTAATAAAATAAAAAACACTCCTAAGCTTAACATAAGTGTAATAAAGTAAACGTGGTCTAATTAATTAATGATGATTAATTAATTTGGTAATTATCTTATTACTCTAACACTATCATTAATATTAACTTAGGGAGAAGATGATAATCTAATGATGAATGAAAAGCGGGATTCTTGAATGCATTTGTTTTGGCTATAATACCTAATGATGCACTCATGTAAAAATAATACAATCTCTCATAACTATAGGAAAAGAAGAAAAAATCATTGTTAAAAAGTCATTTGAGATTAAATAAATAATTTAAGCATATATGTGAAAAACTAATTGTAGAACTTAACATATCCACCCAAATATTGCTTTCATGACTTAAGTACAATCAATATCCCCCACAAGAGGGAAAATAAGAGACAATGAATTCCCCATAAGACACAAGGTCCAATTCCAATAGTTAATGCTCAAAGATGAGATATGATGACATTCCAAGATTAAAAAAAATGTTCCTCCCCTTAGGAAAGAAAAAATAAATGTCCAAGTTAGAATAATTTAAGCATATATGTGAAAAACTAATTGTAGAACTTAACATATCCACCCAAATATTGCTTTCATGAATTAAGTACAATCAAGATCCCACACAAGAGGGAAAAGAAGAGACAATGAATTCCCCATAAGACACAAGGTCCGATTCCAATAGTGAATTCTCAAAGATGAGATATGATGACATTCCAAGATTAAAAAAATGTTCCTCCCCTTAGGAAAGAAAAAATAAATGTCCAAGTTAGAATAAACTTCATGCAAAGAAAGAGGAAAAGTGCCTCATGATGTTTTCCATGGAAAAAATACTCCATTGTATACATGTTTGAATCAAAATATGCCAAATCAAATGAAGAAAATCTAAATAACTATGAAGATATATGTATAACAAGCTATAAGGGATATGATGAAATGATGTTAGGTTAATTTTAGTGGCTATAAATAGGAAGTGAATATCCTTAATAATTTCTTAAATATCTTCAATGTGTGATTCGAAAAATAACCTTGTAATGTTTGGCAAGAACTCATACAAGAATTTGAAATTAGAAGATAACTAACATCTTGTTGAGCTAAACTAATATTTGGAGATACATGAGTTGAAAGAGGTGGAAGCTTAAGAGAAGTCTTATAAATCAAAGTGGGTGATTGAAGTACACATAGGTTCAAGTGACTAAGATTATTATTATATATCTAATCTCCTCTAAATTCATGAGTGAAGACTAGTCAATAGAGATATAAGCTAATATAAAGAGAAATGAGAGAAGTCATACAATCAAGACATGCGATCAACTATCCAACTACAATTATGTTTCTACATGAAAGTCTTTAATAAAATCCAAATCAAGTGTCACCTCTATTATCTCCTCTATCCTACTATGTGTAATCCAATAGATGAAAAGAAGATTGGAAGATATTGAAGGGATACAATGCACATAATGAAATGGGTCATCATCAAAATCTATAGATCATTTCCTACTAACACTCATCCAAGTGTTATTCCCCATTAAAATATGTGGTAATGTGCAAGGATCATATGAAGAGAACATACTCATAGATGAATCTATATGATAAGAGTAATGAGAGGCTCCTAAATTAAGAAGCCAATTATTTGATGCAGCAACTTCCAGAGGTCATAACTTTTGACTCAGATGTGGGTTTTGGCTGAAATTTTACAGGTGGATTCATGAGCTAGCATTAATGGAAATTCCAACACAACCAGCTCTGTTGGTGGCCATTTCAACATCTTTTCGGGAGCCTGAAGTTTCATCTCGACCTCCAAAATTAGCTTTTCCTTTTTCTTTCCAGTTTTTTTGAGTTTTGCTTTTGTAATAAATCTGAAATCGTGTTTCTGATTTCATGGATTAGTTGGAAATTCATCTTGCCTTAGTTGAGATATTTTCTTGGGAAAAATCAAGATTCTTAGGATGAGTTTTAAAAGTTACCAAAAAATGGAAACATCTATTTTTCTCGAAATCTGCCAAATATGGTAATTTTCAGAATTGTAATAAGTAGGAGTTTTCTTTGATTGTAGGGAGGAGTAGATTGGACGCAGTTAATGAGAATTTGAGGTTATGTTATTTTGGCATTGTGTTATTTTCTCTGAATTGTTGTTTCCGTGGTTTTGGGCTACATCATTATTGGACTCAAAATTTGTGGATGCAAAGAGAGTATTACCTTTAATCTTGTCTTATTAATGCATTATAGCAGTTGACCTAGATTGTACATGTTCTGAAGGAGAAGAAGTGGATGTAATAGATGAGCAAGAATAAAAATGATTCTTTCATACAAGGTGCTTCAACTCATCAATATACTTTACATAACAATGATTCTTACAACGTCTTGTCCAATTTTTCAATATGTTCACTTTGTTCAATCCTTCTTGGATAAGTCCACCTTAGAAGATTAAGATGAATGATATGTATCACATGATTCCTTTGTGTGATCATGTGACTTGAAATACTTGTGTTTCTATTTCTTTCCTATTCCATTTGAAGCCTTTTGATCTCTAGTGCCCTATATTGCAGCCAGAGCCTTTGTTTTGGATGTCTTCAATGTGCCCATCTATACAGACTTTACCTTCTCATTAGTGAGTGATGAAGAAAAATCATCTAGCGAAGGCATATTGAGTCTAGTACCACATGTATCTTTGGTGGCATAAGAGGTAGAAACACAAACTAAATAATCAAGACCAAGCTTGACAAGGATATAAAAAATTGATTGTTAACCATTTAGGATAAAAAAATTATTCATCCTAAAATAAAAAGTAAGTTCAAGTGAGATAGATAGAGAAAATCTACAAATAAAAAATCAAACATGCGCATAATTGAAAATCAAAGAATTAATAAATGATTGTATAGATATATCTACATCAAATATCTATGAATATTAAAAAATATTTGATTAAACTCATTACAGAGTAACATCAAAAAACTCCTCGATAATATTTATAATATTATGACACCTACTACATAATAATGAAATGTAGTCGACAAATATATCTTCTAAATAATATATATTATTTCTTAACCATACCTATTATATATAGATACATCTAGATATGTAGAGGTCTAGGCAAGATAATTCCAAGTTTATATATACAACATATAAGTTACTATCAACCCTTCCAAATGCATTCCTTTTTTAATTCCTAAAATATAATCCTAAATACAATATTAGCTGTCAATTTGACTAAAAACCAACCCTTTTAACATAAAATAAAAATATATGTATAAATAGAGCTAGAAAGTTACCCTAAAATTCATATGATCTTGGCACTTCTAACAATCACGTAAGTAATTGTCATTTGTTGTATTTGATCTCAAACAAAAATATCTTTTGTCATTGGTTCATATGACAAACACTTGAAGAAACAAGTTATTTAAAATATATGTATGCAAACTCTCAATTTCTGCTAACTATGTTAATTTATGGAACTCATTAAATACTATAATTGTGGCCCATGTGTTAGCATTTTACATTGTTTGTAATTGCTCTTACTCTCCGGCTGGCTGTTACTCTGTTATTTCTCTCCTTTACATAGGCATTCACATGTATGCTATTCACTAATGAATAACAAAGTTGATTCTCCTTTTCATATGGTATCAGAGTTCCTTCAATCACGAAGGGCGACTGTCGTGGATGTTCAGTTAGATATTTAAAGTCAAAGTAGTTGTTGAATATTGCAGATTTATTATTGTTGAAAGCAAGAAAACCATAAAGAATGGCACTGTTATAACTCTCTATTGCTGCGTCAAGTTTCTGAATAGAGATGGATATGGGATGTTTATCTTTCTTCACCACAAGTGTACTCATTATGCGGATTTTTTCGAATCGCCAGATTGCCTGATATATTTGACGATTTAAATCTTTTAAGTGACAAAGTGAGAAATGTATTTTCATATTGTTAATTTCACTTGGTGATTGGCCCTAAGGAGAAGAAAGCTCCTTCGACTCCATTTCAATTTCAAGGGTGATTACAATTTTCTTTTACTTGTGTAAAGGAGAAGAAGAAATGGTTGTATGTTTCTTTAAATAGAGTAACAAAAGGTGATAAATTGTGATATTGCTATCGAGATTCAATTGTGTAGTTTTTTTAGTCAAACTCATTGATCCATGTTTCATGAGTAGTGGTTCACACGAACCCATTTTCTATGAGAATGAATGGAACACTTAGCACTCCACAGCAAGTCAAATTGTGATATTAATTGATGATTTTTTTAATTGATGAGCTTAAGGGGATTTCTAATGAATGGTTCATAAGGCATAACACTTGGTGAAGGTTTTGCAAATGGGGTTGCAAGTGGAGTGGGTTTAACCATGGAGGAAACTCCGTAGTTAAGCCCGCTCAAGATGGAGTAGTATTGGGATAGGTGACCTCCCGGGAAGTCCCAGTGCTTCACCTCTGTGAGCATCACCTAGATCCATTGAATTCTAAGTGTTCTATTCATTCTCATGAGAGATGGGTTCGTGTGAACCACTACTCATGAAACATGGGTTAATAACGTTGACTCAAAAAACTATACAGTTGAATCCTAATAGCAATATCACAATTTGACAATATCTCCTACTTATCAAATGATGAGCTTAAGGGGCTTTCTAATGAATGATTCATAAGTCACAACACTTGGTGAAGGTTTTGCAAATGAGTTGCAAGTAGAGTGGGTTTAACCATGGAGGACACTCTGTAGTCAAGTGTGCTCGAGGTGGAGTAATACTGGGATGGGTGATCTCCTGGGAAGTCCTAGTGCTTCACCTCTGTGAGCATCACCTAGATCCAATGAGTGCTAAGTATTCCATTCATTCTCATGAGAGATGGGTTTGTGTGAACCACTACTCATGAAACATGGGTCAATGAGTTTGACGCAAAAAAATACACAGTTGAATCCTAATAGCAATATCACAATTTGACTTGTTGTGGAAAATATCTACACCGACTCCATTTCTGCCAGGAGTCAATCTTGAGGCTTCTTGTTCTTCACCCTTGGTCGATGCTACCTTGTATCGTCAATCAGTTGGTAGCCTCATACATTTTATTCAAACGAGGCCTGCTATTTTATATGTTGTGAGCATAGTCTCTAGGTTCATGTAGTAGCCACATGAGCTGAATTGGAAAGAAGATAAGCAGATTCTTCATTATATCAAAGGTACTCACAGTTATGGGATTTATTATGCATCGGGTGTGGATATTGACTTGATAGGATACACAGATTCATATTGGGCAGGGGATTCTACGGATCACATGTCTACTTCAAGGTATTGCTTAGACTCTCTTGGTTCAGGTCCAATTTCTTGGTTGAGAAAGAAGTTATCTACTATTTCTCTCTCATACACGGAGGCTAAGTATCGAGGAGTAGTTAATGTAGCTACTGAGGTCATTTGGCTTCATAACAACCTTAGTGAGTTTGTAATTCCTTTCTGAAAGTCAACAGTCATCTTTTGTGACAACCAGAGTGCCATTCAGATTTCTCGCAATCCGGTCCATCACCAACGGATCAAGCACATTGAGATTCACATACACTACATTCAGGAGTTGATTCATGAGCATGTCCTTGACCTTTAGTACTATCAGACATCAGATCAATCGACAGAAATCTTCACCAAACCCTTCACTCAAAGTAAGTCGATTCACTTACGAGCTTTGCTTGGGGTGCGACACGTGTCTCCTTCTTATTGAGCTTTTTATTTCTTGTTTTCTCTATTTTAGAGAGGAGTTTTCTCCCACTGCGTTTTCTCCTTTTCTTCGGTTATGAAATGTCTCATTGTAGTTGTACATAGGTACCTAACATGGCCTCATTTTCTAAGACCCATCATCTCTGTATCCACCTAAGCTATGCTTAAGGAGGGTGTTAGTGTAGGTTTTTTTTTCTAGTTGGGTTATTCTTTTTCCCTTTATTCCTAGGTATTTTCTACACCTTTAATTAATCTTGCTTAGGTTTTAAATAAAGCATGCTTGATTAAGTAATCATGCTTGGTTAGGTGAGAATGCTTGGTTAGGTGAGAGGTTTATGAGGTGTCACTTTCCTACAACCACCTCCTCAATCTCCCTTTTCTATATAAGTATGCTACCTAGCTTGTATTTAACATCTTTTGCTTTAGCATCCTCTTAATGCTATTTTGCTTTAAGCATTTTCATTTCTCTTGTGGAGACTAACTCTATGTTGTTATTTTGATTTCAGTCATTTGCATTCATAATTTAGATATCTATTCTTTGCATTATTTTTGTGGGTTAACAATCTTTTCAGATTCTACCAGGAGCCTGATTGACATCTATCCCAGATCAACCTGTCTTCACAAGGAAACATAGGGATACAAACATTTTCCAATAAATTTTGGAGAGCACCTATCTGATGCCTGAGGTGATGGGGAACCTCCCTAACCCTATCCTTTTTATCTTCAAAAGGGGTTTTTATTTCTATTGAGATTTGATTGATTAATCTCATCTTGATCAATTTTCTAGAAACTTTAGTCTCATATAATCAATAGTCATTTTATATTTAAAAGAAAAAAATATAAACATATAATATACATATGTATGACAATCTAATATAACAATACTCCACTGTTATAACCTAAAAATGAATTAGACGTCAAACAAGAATATCTAACAATCATCTAGTTTTATTCCCTAATAGCCAATTTGATGTAATAACTGATAAAAAGATGTAATAACTGATCTGAGAAAACATTTGATGTCAAATAAAAAGATGTAATAACTAATCAGAGAAAATTTAGTTAGAGGTACTAAAAAACCAACCTCCAACGTCACCAAGTTAATTATATATGAATTAAGAAGAAGGCAATCCTTCAAAACTTTGAGCAAACGATTACATCTTGTAATAGTTGAAAAAAATCTTGATCAATAAACTATCAAGACAGTTTTAATTAATCAAGTGGAAGCAATCCTAACAAAACAATAGTAAACTTCAAGCTGATTGCGAAAAGATGAAAAAGAGGAGACCATAAAAGAGGTACACAAGAGTCTTATCTGATTTACTCTAAGGGTCTAAGTAAACCATTTAGAACGTTAGCAGATCAGTGGGCGATTGATATTGAAAAACAGGGTGGTACCTAGTTTATTAACTTATTTCTAGCTCTGTCAGAATTCCCTGCTTCTTTCTTGCCGTCTATCCTTTTCTGACCAAAAAAAAAAAGGCATTTGAGGATGAGAGTGCTGCCGTAAACTCGTGCCGCCTTTTTCTTTGGCTTCACACAGTAAATAAATGGCATGCCGTAAATAGATTGGTCTCCGTCCCTGCTGAAATGAGACCTCTGCCAAGACTGATATTTTCTTCCAACTTGCAGTTTGTGCATTTATCTTCATACTTGTCGTACGTCATGGTCCCACGCATGTTATCAACTAGAAGTATGTTGTTGACCATATTTCATCCGCCAAATGATTCAATGATATTTTAAAAAATATATTTCTATCCTTTTTTAAAGAATATATTAATTAGACGTGAGATTAATAATATAAAGTTATATAATATTTGAAAAGAAGGTGAGGGTAGTAGAAATGCACACCCAGACAGTCTGATAGGACAATATTAGGAACAAAGACATATTCTAAAAATAAAGCGAATTACTTAACATTCTTTTTTGATATTCCTTTTTATCACTTTATGTGGTTGCATCTTCTATGCCTTCCTCTTGGAGAGCTACAAATAAGCATGCTTTCGTGGGTAATATTACTAATCCCAACAAATAATTTGTAGCCTTTGGTAGTGTCATTAGTTCCTCCTTCTATTCATGCAACTAATGGGAAAAGAGCTCATTTTGTCTAAATCTCCCTTGCAAATTTTTCATCCACTCATAATTCTTACAATATCTAGGCCTATTTCATTGAGAAAAGGGAAGTGGTTTGTTCGTGTTAGATTCTCAGGGGCATTGTCTATATCTTGTCCTTTGAGGTTGCTTCATATTCCTCTCACTTCCCCAATGTAAAAGATGAAAGGGATCCATGATGGTATATAAATTGTGCACACCTTAGGCACCCCTTGCTTGACCTATAGATCTTGTTCTTCCACCTAGATCAAGGTCAAGATGGCTTCGCCTATGGAGCAAGGCATTCCTATGTCATCTTAAACACCTAATCTAGGTCATCAAACTCATTGAAACCCACTTTTGCATGATTATAAGCATTGTAGGAGTGTGTTAGTCCACAAACAAGATTATTTGCAAATGTTAAGGGTGAATGGTTTTCCCCTATATGAGCACCTCAAGACTTTAGTTATAATCCCTTAAATGCTACTTCTTTTCAAATTGGTTGTTATAGTTTCTAATACTTCATCTCTTAATCTGTCTAGTGATCCTAAT
This sequence comes from Thuja plicata, assembly GCA_018584345.1. Classification (NCBI taxonomy): domain Eukaryota; kingdom Viridiplantae; phylum Streptophyta; class Pinopsida; order Cupressales; family Cupressaceae; genus Thuja; species Thuja plicata. Next base: position 4,215,035 of record MU227853.1, read on the forward strand.
GAACCTCACCCTAAGAGGGTGCAAGTATTCATTACTCCTTCAATGGACCCCCCATTGATCTCAACACTTCCTAGCATTTTTTCTTTCTCTAAGCCACTAGATACCCCAGCTCATAAATGTGTTATCTAGTGTCACTCATTCCATACATCCTCCTCCTCAACATACTCATTGTTAGATATTTCATGACTATCTCAAACTTTCCACTATTACTATAAACATCCATCATCAATAGAGTCCACTTTAATCACTTTGCAAGATAAAGTCTAATATTTCTTCTTGGTCCACTACAAATCTCTCTTCAACAGTGCTTCTCATAGAATAACTACCTCTTGTTTCTATATCAACTTCTACTATTTCATTTAGTGCTCTTGTTACACAGTCTAAGAGTGATATTCTCATTGTTGCTTATCCTAAACCATACTCAACCAATTCTTCTCAAGAGTCTTTGTTTGAATCAATTTTGATGATATTCTTGTGTTGTCTACAATCTTGACAAGATCATTGAAAACCATTTCCTAGCATGTTTGGGAATTAAGATGATATTGTACTTGTACTACATCTTTTGATTGGGAGGTTGGTGATTTATTCAAAGGAATTATCAAGTGTGGATCCTTCTTATCTTTAGGACATAGGTTTAATTGTATATTTTCCCTTATATTTGTTTGCAAATGTTCATTCATTTTCTTGGATGGTCAATGATACCCTTATAGGTACATGAATATAGCAAATTAAAGCATTGTCCATCCTTCTCATAGTATTGCACTATCATTTTCATTTTCTTTTGATGACAATGCAAAGATTTTAGACATTTAGGTATCTTTTATGTTGAGCCAAATTTTTTAATTATTTTTATGTGAATCTTCTTCCGGTTTACTTGTTGTTCCACTATATCTAGGGTATGATAACAGTTCATTAATTATACTTACATATATATTATTATTGAATAATACTAACCCTTAGTCTTTGATCCCTTAGGGTTTTGACAAGTGAGGATGTAGTTTCTATGTGACATCCCTAGTGATGTGTGATGGCATTTCATAAGTATATTTATTTAATGTGTTTCATGCTACAACATATTACCTTATATTTTTTTTGCATCTTTCATGTTTTTATTTCTTCCTCCTAAAATAACTTGCACTCTTTGATTCATGCAATTATTTTAAAGGGATATCATAGAACATAATCATGTTTTATTATATATATAAAAACAATAACTATCATATATATATATCAATCTAATAGCATATGAGCCACCTAGCACAAAGCTTCTTGCTAGACTATGGACCCTCGTATGCTTTATTTTTTTATGATTGTCCTTCAACGCAACTTGCAAAATTCTTGATGGATCCATGTTTTGAGTTATTTTGTGGTCTTTTATCAAACTTTTTATTAGAATTCTATCTTTAAATATGTTGTAGACATTTATTCCAAACCCTGATACTTTCCATCACTAAGGTTATTTATCAGCACTATATATTTTTTAAATGAACGCTGATACGATATATGAATGACTACGCTTAATTATAAGCACTATAATATTTTCTAATGAATGAGGAATGATATATAAATACTTAAATTATGTGGGAAATGTGATGGATTTGTGTAATTAGTATCATATGCAATGTTGTTGTATACTAATGTGATATGCAACATTCCAAGTGGACTTACTAAAGGAGTTCCTACAACTGAAAATAGAACATGTACAAGTTCTTACAACAATGAGATATAATGTAGTATGAATAAGTTAGCATTGGTTTATTTATCCAGGATCACTGGAAGAACTCGTAATTCCTAAAGACATCTTCAACACACAACCATCTGCCTTAAAAATTGTTAAATTATCATTCAGTTGTGTCATTGCAATATGAGTATTTATGTTTTGAAAGTCATTATGAAGTATAGTCTCGTTGAGACTCTAAATTTGTTTATGTTTTCTTGAATTATTAATCATCCTCTTCCAAGATGAAAGGAATGAGTGATATATAGAAATAGGTTACTTGGTTGAAACTAATCTATAAACGAGTCTAAGAAAGACCAGATGGTTAATGCTTACCTATCTTTTTAGTGCAAGTTTTGTTATGATCAACTCATGCAATATTCCACCCTTGTTTGAATTAATGTAATACAGGGGAATATTGGAGAATATTACATTAATAGTTAGTTTTAGTATAGTTTAATTAATGAATTAATTAAAAGTGAATATTAGAGAATATCAGAGAATATTAGTTTATAGCTTTTACAAACAAATTAATAGTTAGTTTTTGGGTTTTTTTTTAGGTGAATTTGAGTGGTTACTAACAAAAAAATAAAAGGCTTAAAAAAGAATAATTTATTAGAATGCAATTATCCTCAAGAAAATAAATAATACATATGCTTTTTATTATTACTATGCAAATTATGGTGTAATATGGAATTCCATTTGCAATCATCCCCAAGAAAATCATCATTGTATTTTCTTCTTTATTACTACTGCAAAAATATGGTCTAAAATGTAATATGAGTTTCTTGCTCGACCATTTCAACTTGGTATTAGAGACAGAATAGGAGACCCATGCAGCTATAATGTGACTTAAATAGGGGTGAGGGGTAGGGGTCTGGGGTAGAAGGCGAATTAGGATAAGTCACATTTTGACTGACAATAAGCTAACAAGGAGAAGCAAATAGCTTAATTGATAGAGCATCCCCAACCTCTTAAACCATTTTTATAATATTTTCTAAATGAATTTTAGCAATTTTTATATTTTCACTTTCTAACTCTAGAGTTTCTTTTACGTTTTGTAATACCCACTCCTTATTCTTATTCTTATTTGTTCTTTGTTTTTAAGTTTTATTGTTTGTCTATAAACGTGCCCACTAAAAAGCCTTGAAGTGCTAATGTGACTAGTACGAAAGATGGGAAAACAAGAAAATCAAAATAAATTGCACATGACAAGTGTTTTGTACGTACAAGTGCATGGAGAACAACTCCACCAGACTAGAATTCGGCCGACCGACAATTGCTTTGATTTGCATGTGTTTTTTTTCTATTTCGGCTCCCTCTTTTCTCTCCCAGACTTTGTTGCTGGTCAACACTACATAGACACCTCACATGCTACTAAATTCCACCGCTACTATCATAATATAATCAAATTTCTCAATCAAAAATTGGGCAAAAGTCGTTGACCATCATCCTATTCATAGTTTACACTTTACACCAAATATGAAAACATGAGTTGGTAATGTGGAATTTAAAAAATTAGAAGTGCAAAGTTTTTCCTTGTATGGAGGAATCTCTGCTTCAATTTGTCAAAGATGAAATCCTAACAGTGAAAGCATGCGGTGGTAAAAGTCGTTGGAGTATTCTCTCTTTTTCCACAACGAACTTATTGCGGGAGTTAAGGCGCACATCATGTTTCCCTCTGGAATCCCACCTGCTCAAAGAACATAAAGAAAGAAAGATAAGAATTAGGACTCCATTTTACTCTAGTATGTTAAAAACCGAACTGTTTAAACATGTTTTTTTCTACCATCCATCCTCTATTTAAATGCACCCGCCTTGCATACATTTCAATGCAGATCCCTGCTCTTCCCCAAGCTTTTCTCTGCTAAGGCCCTTCATTTCAATTCAATCTGCCTTAGTCTCTATTGGGGTAAGATTGGGATCAGGTCTTCAATCTTCTCCAATGTGGTTTTACATCTTAGTAATGAGTTAGTCCTTGTGAACCAAGAACACTTTTCTATAATCGGTAGTACTGAGATTCTTGTATGTTTTGTGCAGGATCAATGGCCCTCATACAGCTTTTTCTCCTGGGTTTCTTCTCAATAGCCAGATTTGAACTTGCCAATGCCTGGACGAGTGCTCATGCTACATTTTATGGGGGCAGTGATGCATCTGGAACAATGGGTATGCTCACTTATTTCTTTTGTTCTCCTCCATTAGGGGATTCTCTTATGTGCCCTGTTTTTCAGTTAACAGGGGAAAAAACTTATACTGATGTTAATGTTAATGTGTGATCCAGGTGGGGCTTGTGGTTATGGGAACCTGTACAGCCAAGGATATGGCACCAACACAGCTGCTCTGAGCACTGCTCTGTTCAACAATGGCCTCAGCTGTGGAGCATGCTATGCAATCAGATGCAATGATGATCCACAGTGGTGCCTTCCCAACACAATTGTGGTCACTGCTACAAATTTCTGCCCACCCAACAATGCACTACCTAACAATGCAGGGGGGTGGTGTAATCCCCCTCTCCAACATTTCGATTTGTCAGAGCCTGTGTTTGAGCACATTGCTAAATACAGGGCCGGGATTGTCCCTGTTGTGTACCAGAGGTTTGTGTTTTGAATTTTATCTAGAAAAGCATTTTGGGCTTATTCTTCTCTTAGCTGTTAAGTTAGATTTGACTTCTCTGACATAAAATTGTTCTGCTTGGTTGTTGCAGAGTGCCCTGCCACAAGAGGGGAGGAATTAGATTCACCATTAATGGCCACTCCTATTTCAACTTGGTGCTGATAACTAATGTTGGGGGAGCAGGGGATGTGCACGCAGTGTCCATCAAGGGATCTAGAACAGGGTGGCAGGCAATGTCAAGGAATTGGGGCCAAAATTGGCAGAGCAATAGCTATTTGAACGGGCAGAGCTTGTCTTTTCATGTCACCACCAGCGATGGGAAGACAGTGACCTCCTACAACATGGTGCCCAGCGGTTGGCAATTTGGCCAGACTTTTAGCGGTGCTCAGATGCACTAAACCAGCTTAGGAGCATAGTATTATATCTAATCATTATCTATGCATGCAGCAAAGTGGGCAGCAAAATCGGCTTAGTTTATTGGGCTCTTTCCATTCATACATGCCTACTTATTGTGATTAATGATTATCTTGTGCTGTGACCAGTTTATGGCAGCAGCAAAATCTTCAATTGAATTTTTTTTTTATTGGGAAGAATATATATTGTTTGCAGTGTATTAAGTTAAAGCCCCTGGTAGAGATGGACTAATAAATGCCACACTTGCCCTTATGAGAAGTGAAATCGATGATTAGGAGATTATAATAGCTACTCCTGTAACTCACCTGGTTTCTACCACTTTTGTCCTGCAGTGGGGCAAGTGTTTCAAGGACAATTGTATAGATCTTCCATTGTTACTATTAATTATATAAAATATCCTATCTATTTGATAGTAGATCAATAATTAAATTTATAAGTATTTTATTAGAAAATTGATACACATTAAGTATTTCTCAAGGATTTTTAGAGTGTAAGGATTGAGGATGAAAATCAATTCATAAAATTAAGCTATGCAAATGGGGAAATGTGAATAAGGCATCTTGGTGATAAAAGAGATTTTAAATACTTATTAAGGTTCATAGATGACTCAGTACTCTTATCACTCAGGTGGGGATCGCGCATATAGCATGTTAGATATCTAAATAAGAGCAAGTACAAACACACAATCTCAAAGGGCTGACATATTAAAAATGTGTTTAGGATTAGAGTTTAGGATTAGAGTTTGAGGATATTGCAAGGTATGTACCTATGTAAGGGGAAGGATGAAACTATGAGGTTGATAATGGTGAAAGTGCATATAATCAAGCCAAGGTTTCAAGGAGTCAAGGGTATCATGGAAAGGGTATCCAAGTGGGGAAAATTTTGAAACAGTGATAGGATGAAGAGAAATGTTAGGGTTTGCTGGAAAGGGGTGATGAAATGTAGAAGTTTGATGCTCCAATAAGAATAATGAAAAAGTCAGAATTAAGGGAAAATGATAATTGGAAGGGGAAGTTCAATAACTTGGAGGTAAAATAAGACTTGGGAAAGGAGGCATGACCACTTGAGGAAGTATGAAATTGTAGATGTGTAACAACCTAAAAAATGTTAGAGAACGACCAAAAAATCCTAAAATTAGAAAATATTAGGATTTTAGCATTTGCTAGCATATGATAGGCCTAAGGGATAATTAAGTGGAACAAAAAATAAACTTAACTAGGGAATAACCACTTGGGATTTTGCAAATTGATTATAAATGGTAGGTCAACCAATATTAAGACACGCAACAGAGTAGGATTCAAACATAAAAAGACAAAATTAAATCGGGAACTAACACCTTAAACTTGTTAGAATGATATTTAATTGCTTAATGTTTCTTTCTAAGGGAGAATAAACTAACTAGAGGGGGTTTTATTTGAGTATGCTGAATAATAAACTATTAGATGTATTCTTCTATTTCTCTAAATTGAAATGTGAATTAATTAACTAATCTAATTAAATTATTTTAAAAGCAATTTCAAAAAGTATATTTTTAATTTTTTAATATTTATTGATTTGGTTCATTATTGTCTTGGATACTAGCAAGGAATTTATCAAGTTTGTTCCCTTAGCATGTTATCAAGGGATTGTCAAAATGATTTGGTTTAAAAATTTAAAATTGAAACTAAATCATAATCAATTTAAGCTATCTAATGTAACATCATAAGTAAATTTGATCTAGCTATTTCTAGTCCATAATGAAATGATAGATTATCACCAATCTAGTCAAAGCTGGAGATAATTAATACATTATCAATTCTAATTAGCCTTTTGGAAACAAATTAATCTAAAATTCAAAAAATATACTTGCACAACTAACCTACATCCACAACTATAGGAGGATGGGCAACACCAACCACCTATGGAAGGGATCCAGTAGTTGTATGCCCTAACTTCACAGGCCTTAAAATATTACTTGTCAATTTCGGACAACTCTAAAAATTTTATAGTGGCTTCCTCGGCTAGTTAATTGCTTAAGACTAAGGTTTGAAATTGTTATCATCAATTTTGATGCCTCAAAGATTCATATATGCAAAAGATGTCAAAAACATCATTTTTGGAACCCTTACCTATCCTACTGAATTAGCACACCTTATCCTTCATTTTACTTGTATTAATAGCTAAACATATTCTCCCAATAATTATATGTACAACATGATGTTTTTATTTAAATACTTTTTAACTATTTTTATTATAAAATTATCCTAAAGCTATTAAAATAATATCATATTAAACTAAACATTTTATATCCAACGATGATTACTAAACTATATATTAGTATTAATATTTGCATGTAATGTCTAACTTTCTCCATCTTCATGTTGTGGCTTTGATTCTTCCCTAGGCTCTTCCTCTGCATGTGTCTCCCATGAATAGTTTCAATGTGTCTACTTCCCTTCATGGAGGGCGAGGTAAGTTTTAAAAAGTAGAGTTTTTTTTATAGTTTTGCCTCATTACTATATTTGTTCTGATTAAGTAAAAACAAGATTTGAAAGGTCCTAAAACCTTGTACACAAGCATCAAAAAATAGGTCAATGAAAGACCAAAAAAAAACAACTGTGGAACCCCACCAAACAAGCCAAAGGAACTAACCATAGTTCCAACCAAAAAGAAAAAAGGCCCAACCAGCCACAAACTATGCAATCAAGGTTTACATTTTTTCCCATCTTTATGTGAATGTAAGTTCATATCAAATGAAGGAGTGGAAGATTTAAATTTTTTTCCCTTAACTGTTGTCCGTCCATCCTCCACCTTTTCAACATCCTTCTTCCAGTCCAAAGAGGAACCAGAAGAGCCCACTAAAGGGCAGGTCATAATCCCAGCCACAGGAGGGGCAGGACTGGCACCACTATCATACCCCAAGATCCTCCCAAGAGAACCATGAACAACATAACCAAGAGCTCCAGAAGAAAAAAATGCTGAACCAGGGACATCATCAATGATCTGCACAGGGACAACACTAGCAACACCAGAAGGGACAACATCAGAGACAACAATAGTAGCTTCAAAGACAACATTAGCAGCATCAGATACATCATTAGAAGCTCCAGCCAGAGCTTGATCATTCTGAGGAGGACAAGCAGCCGAACCCCCATCCACGAAATCTTTACGAACCGTATAATGTTTGTCAGAAGCCCCCAACCACCAAGAAGGTGATTTCTTCAATTTAATCTTATCAGATACACACTGCACAACAAGATGGCCAATCTTGTGGCATTTCCTACATCTAAATGGGATACCTTCGGAATCAAGATTCTAAGTCCAAGAGCCCTTAGAAGAGGCCAAAGTGATCTTCTCAGGAAGGCCCTTGGAAATGTCCACCTCCACAAGAATACGAGCATACGTCTTCTTATAAACTTCAGAGGAGTACATATCCACCATCTGAAAATTCCCAAGAGCCTCACCCACCGATTCTAAAATAGAATCCAGCCATAGATGAAGGGGAAGAATCGACAGTCTAACCCATAAGGGTATTTTATTAAAGGATTTAGAGAGAGGATCAAACCCCTGATACCAAGGTTTGTCCATCAAAGGGAAGCGCTCCTCCCAAGTGAAACAACAGTCACACAAAATAGTTCTCCTATCTGCAGCATTATCAAACTTTACAATAAAAAACCCCCTTGCCACATGGTATATCTGAACATGATCAGTTAAAAATGGTTCCCAATGTTCAGAAATCCAAGCATGCAACTGAGCAAGAGAGGGTCAAAAACCCCTAAAATGAAAGATAGTAGCATTGGAAGAAAACTATTCAGCATTTTTTTAAATCTCATCAACAGTATCAGTATCGAGATTGACCACAATAGGGTTACTTACAGAAAAAGGCACCACAAGAGGAGAGGAACTGTTGCCTCCCCTCCTAGCAAAGGCCTGGCCATGGATGCCTGCTTCAAAGGCAGCCACGTCAACAAAGGATAGCGCAGGTTTTTGAGCAGCGGTGTCGGACGCCATTGATCCCCCTCCATTCGGCTTTGAAGCATTCGCCCCAAACGAAGCCAACGGGCGGGAAAACTCAGAATTTGAGCCTGTCAAACAGGAGGCACCAGCGGCGATGGCAGTGGGAGAAGGCCCTCCCCCACCAGAGGTAACGACCGAGCCAACAGAACCTGAGCGGGAAGCAATAGCCAAGGAGACATTCAAATTTCCCTTTGGGCAGGAGACAGCAGCGGCAGTGGTATCTGCAGGAGGCATCGTCCTAGGAGCATATGTTCATTACTGTATTTGTTAAGGAAACTTCAAGGAAAGGCTTCTAAATGGGTATATGTAAAGTCTTCTTTTAAAGAGAATCACATTTATTATTTTTTTCACTTTCTATCTTGTAATGGAGACCTATAAATATGCTCTTTATTTTCTTGTCTCAAGAAAATATTTGAGTGATTGTCTCACAACCCATCAAACATGGAGAGCTATATAAGGCCTTGTTGTGTGATACTTATTGTATCTACTTCCACATGAAGTTTACCTTGTTAGACAAACAATGTATATATTTAATTTTGTAGAGATGAATTTTTAATAAAATTTACTTAAATTTGATTTCAAATTTTTTTCAATTACTGTTAATTTTAGTATATTTTTGGTATAGTCATGTGTAGAGAAAATGAGGTCAATTGGAATACCATTTTTCAAATAATCATATTTGTCCAATAAAGATCAAAATGGAGAAGTGGTAGCTTACATTGAACTATGCATTCATTTAAAGAAATCCAAAATAGTACTAAAACAAAACCTTAAAAGTGGGAAGATAATTAGGATCGCTTATCAATAGACACAAGTTGAGGTTAAGAGAGAGAGAGAGAGAGAGAGATTCATTCCAACCTTGAGAAACTATAAGGAACTATGAAAAATCATATCACAAATCAAGGACTCATAGTATTAATTTCTTAAATTAAACACACACCAACCACCCTATCTAGTCATTTAAAAGAGCAAAACACTCTCAATCTAGAATAATCTAGTCATTTAAATGAGAAAAACACTTTCAATCTACATTCTATATTCTATATTGAGATGTTTGTTAGTGTTCCAAATATAGAGAGCTAATCATTCTTTCTGGATTTGTTAATGAGGATATGTGAATGTGATGGATGACACCACCACCAGCAATGGTACCCTTGATCAGAGTGTCAATCTCCTCATCTCCTTTGATAGCAAGTTGCAGATGCCTTGGAGTGATGTGTTTCACCTTGAGATCTTTTACTCACGTTGCCTGCCAAATCCAAAATTTCTCCAATATGGCTGCTTAATATATTCTTGTTGCGCCCACCGTCCCATTTGCAGATACTTTGGACTTCATCATTCGATCAATACTCGAACAGGAAACTGCATTACAAACATAGAATTCAATCAAACTACTTGCATATAGAATTCAATCAAACTACTTGCATATAAATCCTATTGATGCCCATACAATTGGTTCTGTATGTCTTACAACTTGGCCTTCAACAAAAGCATTTCTTTGATATGATGCATTACACCTGACTTTAAGTAAGAATTCCATGTGTAATTTTATGAAGCATGCATGATGAATTCCTTCTTTCTCACTATTCCTCCCGCAAAGTTAGTAGGTGGGTAGCATGGATGAGAAGAAGAGTCTACATTGGAAGAGGAGTCATTGGAACTATGTAAGTTGAGTTATTTTTATCATAGTAAATCCTGGACAATCTAAGTCTCCAAAAATCCAGAATGATATATATCCTGGTTATGAGGAGATGGGTACTGGTAATTCTATGAGAGATGGGATAAATACTGTTATGTCATTTTAGTTGTTTTAATTTTTGTTAACCACTTATCAGTAGTTTTAGGAAATCTAATGTAATTTATGGGATATATTTGAAAAAGCTTTTGGAAGATTCCTCGGTTTCTCAGGGGATCCTTATAGAAGATGTATAAAAGCTGCAAAGAATCAAATACATATTAGTTCCTTTGAAAGGACATGGTTCGGTGGCAAGGGAAATGAAGGTATATAGGCTTAATAAACCTTTTACTGGAAACAAAGAAGCATATCCATCACTAATTCAGACAACACAAACAGTGCATACTCCATAAAATACAGTGCAAGAATCCCAAAAAAATGTTCCTTAAAGAGGAAGGGAAATCGAGTTCAAATCGTGAGAGTTGCAGGTATTTGAACGGGCAAACACAAAGAAGCGGCGTTTGAGTTTGCTTGTTTATCTTCTTGTTTTAAAATATCTGTGAGAACTATTGTCAAGTAACAACGATCCCTGCAAACATAAAATTAACAACACATACCACTATCAATTTTACCTCAAGGAATGTTATGAACAGTGAAAAAGTTCAAAGGAAACATTCAATCTCATGATCATACTTTAAATGCAAACATCAAGAGGAAGTAACCACCGAATTCCCTATGCAAATATAACTATTAATCCATCGTCATATATTTGTCAATGCCAAATAGAATGTGTTTATAGACTATATTACATATAAAACCAAAAATCACGTATTAATTCTATTGCAGTCACTAATTATTTATCTCTTATCTTATAAAGATTATTTAACTGTCGAGAATTAATTCACAACTTATTATCGAAAAATAACACAAATGCAACTTCACCAATAAAAATACAGAAAGAAATATGCAACACAATAACAGAATATTTTTGGACAAATTGTCCCTGAAAAAAACCCCAAAGGGAAAACCAGTACTGCAGATGAGAAATATATATTAATCTTCAACAAATTAAGAGATACAAAATTCCTTGCCTTTCAATGGCAGTACTCAGACAATCTCCTAACTCCTCTTGCTGATATTCGTCCACTGCTATCTCTCAAATGCTATCACTGCTCCTTTGCTAACACTGCAAGTTTCTTCTTCAACTTGTTGTACTCCAAATGCCCCTTGACCCCCTTTTATACTACTCTCTTAGTTTCTAGTTACTTCTAGTTGCTAGAAGTTTCCACATGCTAGAAGTTTCTACAAAGAGTAAAATAAATAATTATTAGCAAATGGAAGAACAACTGTCCAAACTACCAAACTAACACTCCCTCTTAGCGAGGAAGTTGTTTTGTGCAACACCCAACTTATATCTGAAGAAGATGAATGTTGCCTTCCCTAGTGCCTTTGTCAGAATGTCTGCTACTTGCTCCTATTTAGGTACGTATTGTAGCTGAACAATCCCCCATTGTACACAATCTCTGATGAAGTGATACCTGATGTCTATATGTTTAGACCTATCATGAAACACTGGATTCTCAGATAACTTGATGCAACTCTGATTGTCACAATATATCACAGTAGTCTCAACTCTCTGACCAAACAAGGCCACTAGCAACTTCGAAAGCCATATAGCTTCACATGTTGCCATGCTAGTTGCTATGTATTATGCTTCTGCTTAACTCGGAGCCACAGACTTCTACTTTCTGCTAAATCAAGAGACAACTCTTGATCCCAAACTGAAACAACATCTTGAAGTGCTCCTCTTGTCATTTGTACTTCCTTCCTAATCTGCGTCAGTATAGCCTATCAACTTGATACCTTCACCTCGAACATATATGATCCCATACTCAACTGTACCATGAAGATAACGTTGCACATGCTTTGCCGCCGTCCAATGTACTCTCTTTGGCTCCACCATGAACTGGCTAAGAGAGTTTACTGCAAAGGCTATATCTGGCCTAGTGTTGACCAAATACATGAGCGAACCAATCAACTGCCTGTATAAGGTGGGATCTACATCCTTCTCCTTAGAAGTATCTACCCTCCTCCAATTCATGATCATAGGTGTAGACATGGCTTTGCAATCCTCCATCTCGAATCTCTTCAAGATTTCAATGCAATATTTCCCTTACCCAAGGAAAATTTCTCCATCTGTTTGCCACACCTCCATGCCTAGAAAGTAGTGCATAAGTCCTAGGTCCTTCATCTCAAATTCTGCTGCAAGGTCCCTCTTGCACTCCTCTATGAGCCCTAGTGAACCTGTTAGAAACAAATCATCCACATATAGAACAAGAATGAGAACCTCACCCCCAACCACCAAGTAGTAGAGGTTAGCATTTGCCTCACTCTTCACAAAACCCATTTCCTATAAATAAGTATCAATGCGCTCATACCACGCTCTAGGAGCCTACTTGAGTCCGTACAAAGCTTTCTTCAATCTGCACACGTGGGTCTCTTTGCTGTGTGCTACAAAGCCTTCTGGTTGTTTTTTGTATACCTCCTCCTTTAACTCACCATTAATGAATGTTGTCTTGACATCCTTTTGATAGATTTCCCATCCCATATGTGCTACAAATGAGATCACAGCTCATATAGAAGTATACCTGGCCACTAGAGAAAAAGTCTCCTCATAGTCTATTCCCTCCTTCTGAGAGAACCCCTTAGCCACAAACCTTTCCTTGTATTTCTCAATGCTACCATCTGCACCATTCTTGATCTTGTAGATCCAGCGTGATCCAACTACTGCCCTATCTGTTGGTCTAGGCACTATCTCCCACACATTGTTCTGCATTATTGAGGTATATTCCTCAACCATTGCATCTCTCCAAACCTGATGTTGTGCAGCTTCCTGATAACTATAAGGCTCACTATCTACCAACTGACTGACTAAAGCCACATAGTCATTAAACTTGGCTGGTTATCTTTGCTCTCTAGTATTCCTCCTAGGAGCTGCCACAAACTCCTGAGTATCCCTCTGTTGAACCTCACGGTTCCTATTGCCAAATGTAGAGGATGAAATATCAACCTCCATATCTTCTTGATGCATTTCCTACTACACCAGTTGCTCCATACTCTATGAACTCTCACCACCTGAGCCTACACTTGTACTAGTAACTGTACTTGAGCTTTGATGCCCTTGACTCGGTTGAGCTACCCTTGGATCTTATGTTGGCTACTTACTCTGATCTTCTCTGGAAAATCTCTGGACCTTCTAAATGCCTTGTCCTCCATGAACTTGACATCATGCCAAACAATGAGTTGTCTGGTCCCTGTGAAAGCCTCCTCTGGTGTCATCTTCTCTAGTACCTTATGTGGAACCCTATTTAGTATGTATACAGCTGTACCACATGCCTCTTCCCATAAGTAGCGTGGCATGTCCTGGTCATGTAGCGTGGCCCTTTCTACCTCTTATATAGAACGGTTCTTCCTCTCAGCAACCCCATTTTGTTGTGGGTTGTAAGGAATAGTCCACTCTCTCTTGATTCCTTTGTTGGTATAGTACTGTAGGAACTCTTTCCCTTTGTACTCACCTCCATTATCTAACCAAAGAACCTTTATCTTCTTTCCTGTCAAATTCTCCACAAGAGCTTTGAACTCTTTGAAGCGGCTGAAAACCTCATCCTTGGTCTTCAACAAGTATATCCAGGTCTTCCTAGAGAAATCATCAATAAAAGTAACAAAGTATTCATACATCTGAGAGACTTCATCGACATTGGTCCACATATATTTGAATGTACTAGATCAAGAACACCCTCGGATCTAGTGTCACTTCTTGGAAAAGATGCTTTCACAAATTTCCCCAACACACATCCCTTACACACATCATCATGCTCTATGCTTACCTCAGGAACACCTGTCACTGTTTCATGAAGCAATCTAAGTGCTCCATGATATATATTGCCCATCCTCCTATGCCATAGCTCTCCAAGATCTCTAGGGTTACTTCTTCTCACAAGTGCCTTAGGAGTATCAAACTGCAATCTATAAAGGCGACCACTCCTGACTCCAATAGATACAGGTGATTTCCAATCTTTATGCTTAATCAAAACATGCATCCCTCTAAAGAGAACATTATAGCCTTTATCTTGAAGGACATATATAAAAACCAAATTCATACCTAAGCCTGGCACATGCAACACATCATGAAGAGGAATTACCTTTCCATTCTCCTTTTGAAACTGAGCAGTCTGTTTCCCAACTGAGTTGAGCTTGGACAAGTTTCCCATAGAAATCTGGATACTGGTGCTCTCCTCCTTTTAACTAGAGAAGTACTCTCTAACTCATGTCGTATGAAATGATGCCCCACTATCTATGTACCAAACACTCTGTGAGTTTGAGCTAATCATGCAAGTTATGAGTGGGAACTCATCCTCCAATCTACTAGAGAGCTCATCTGCACTTGCTGAAGCCGCCATCTGCTTCTTACCCTTCTTTTGCGGGCAATCACTGACATAGTGGACAAACTCGTGACAACCAAAGCACTTGACCTTAGATAAGTCCTTCTTCTTCTTACTTTGTGAATTTGATCCTTTGGTAGACCCCTTCTTTGCTTTCCCCTTACCCACTAGGGAAACATTTTCCTGTTCTACCTCACTTTTCTAACTCTTGTTGTTGGCTCCATTGACAATCTACTTAGTCTAAGCTCCTCCTGAGAGAAATCGCTCCATAGTCGATCCTAGCTAGGTAAGGTGTCTCGTCCATTAATAACTTGAACAAAGACATCCCACTGCTTAGTAAACCCATTTAGGGATATTCTTACTAGCTCGTCTTCATTTGGATTATTTCCAACAGCTGTTAACTCATCCTTGACAATTCTAAGCCCGGTGAGTTAACTTGTAACATCTTCTCCCTTGTTCATCCGGGTATTCCTCAACTTTTCTCTGAGAATTAGCTTCCGGTTAGTGGTAGCATTCTGGTACAGATTTAGAATGGTGTCCCACATCTTCTTTGCTGTATCTAGCTCTGTGATATGTGGAACAATTTAGTCCTTGACACCATCAAGGACAATCCTCCTTGCCTTGGCATCATCCAATCTATCATGATCTCTCAAACTAGATGAGGCCATCTCAAGAAATAAAAGAAGTAACAATTCTAAAGAGGTCAAACTAGGTTTTATGAACCCTCAATTTATTTCCTTTGCCTAGGGTAAACCTTTTCTACCCTCAACTTAGCTCTGATACCATGTGAAAAATCCAATTGCAGTCACTGATTATTAATCTCCTATCTTATAAAGATTATTTAACTTTCAAGAATTAATTCACAACTTAATATTGAAAAATAACACAACTGCAACTTCACCAATAAAACTACGAAAGAAATATGCAACACAATAACACAATATTTTTTGACAAATCATCCCTGAAAAAAACCCAAAAGGGAAAACCAGTACTGTAGATGAGAAATATATATTAATCTTCAGCAAATTAAGAGATACCAAATTCCTTGCCTTTCAGTGGCAGAACTCAGACAATATCCTAACTCCTCTTGCTGATATTCCTCCACTGCTATCTCCCAAATGCTATCACTGTGCCCTTGCTAACACAGCAAGACTACTTGCTAACACTGCAAGTTTCTTCTTCAACTTGTTGTACTCCAAATACCCCACTTTTATACTACTCTCTTTGTTTCTAGTTGCTAGAAGTTTCCACATGCTAGAAGTTTCTACAAACTAGAAGTTTCTACAAACTAGAAATTTCTACAAAGAGTCAAATAAATAATTATTGGAAAATGGAAGAACAACTGTCCAAGCTACCAAACTAACATTTTACCTCAACGTATGTTATGAATAGTGAAAAAGTTCAAAGGAAACATTTAATCTCATGATCATACTTTAAATGCAAACATCAAGAGGAAGTAACCACCAAATTCCCTATGCAAATATAACTATTAATCCATCGTCATATATTTTTTAATGCTAAATAGAATATGTTTATAGACTATATTATAGATAAAACCAAAAAACACGTATTAAAGAAGAAACAAAAGGGCGGGCTGTTGGGGATACGAAGCCCAACCATCTCTGCCTTCCCTCCAAGAGACTCTGTCTCTTGGATTTCCTGCGGTGGCTTTCAAGAGTCTCCTTTTGGAGCTCTTTATTTATATTGTAATTGTTGTAACCTGTGATGTTCTTCTATTTTGATTTGATTAATATATTCTCCTGCTCAGTGTGGATGTAGGCAATTTTCCGAACCACGGTAAATCATGTGTACTATGTTTTGTATTCTTGTTTTCGCATTTGTTTCAGCTCTTCTTCTTTTACAATTGGTATCAGAGCAAGGCATTGTTGTTCAAAATTCAGGATTGAAATTCTGGGACTATGGAGGAGCTCAAAGTGCAGAAGTTTACAGGCAATAATTTCGGCCTATGGAAGGTGCAAATCGAGTCGCTATTAATTAAGTAAGATCTAGTGCTTGCTATAGACAGAAAATGGAAGCAACTAGACATGATGTCTGATGAGGATTGGGAAACAATGGACAAGAAGGCAAGAGCGACAATTCTTCTTTCGCTGTCCAAAAATGTGCTGTTCAATGTTACAGAAGAAACCACTACAAACGCAGTTTGGGACAAGCTGAAAACTACTTATACAATGGTGTCCGCTGCAAACAAGGTTTTCATCATGAAGAAACTTTTTAGTCTAAAAATTAAGGATGGTGGAAACATGGAAAATCATCTCAACAAATTTAATACCCTTCTCAGCCAAGCAAATTTGGTAGGCATGCCACCAAGTGATGAAAATAGAGCTGTCTTATTGCTATGTTCTCTTCCAGCAAGCTGGGATGAAGTTGTAACAGCCATAAGCACATCATCTCCCGACAAGAAAAAGTTATTTTTTGATGAAGTTGCAGCTACTCTTCTCGGTGAAGACATGAGAAGAAAGAGTGATGTTCCTTTGTCCAGTGAAGCCTTAATGACAGTGAGCATCGATAATAGAGGAAGGAGCCATAAAAGAGGTAGAAACTCCAACAATAGAGGGAGATCGAAATCTACAAAAGGGACATATTCGAAAGAAAGAAAAGGAGATTGTTGGTTTTGTGGCAAACCAGGCCACTCAATGAAAATTTGTCATTCTTACAAAAATGCACAAGACAAGGTGCGGGCCAGCCAAGCAAATATTTCTTATGAGAAGGATGATTTCAGGATTTTAATTCTCTCCACAAGTGATACAATTTTAGAATCGTGGGTACTTGATTCCGGTGCATCCTTTCATGCTTCCTCTCGCACGGAGTTGTTCACAAATTACCAAGAAGGTAATTTCAGGAGAGTTTTCTTGGGTGACAATAATGCTTGTGACATTATTGGAAAGGGTGATATTTTATTGCCGTCACATGGAGGAGGACAATGGCTTTTAAAGGATGTTTGACATGTTCCAAAATTAAAGAAAAATCTGATTTTTGTTTCTCAACTTCATATTCAAGGCTGACATCAATCTTCAATCCAGACACATGGAAGATAACTAAGGGGTCTTTGACAGTAGTAAAAGGAGATAAAGTCGAGATTTTATATATCCCAGAAATTAATGATGAAGTGGGAGCTGCCATGACATCAGTGGAAAGCAACTCGGAGCTTTGGCATCAAAGGCTCGGGCACATGAGTCAGAAAGGACTCGATGTAATGATGAAAATAGATCAACTTTCAGGGCTGAAATCTATTGATATAGAATTCTGCGAACATTGTTTCTATGGCAAACATAAGCGGGTTAGCTTCTGGAAGACCGGTAGTAAGATAAAGGGCACACCTTTGGATCTTGTTCACATGGATGTCTTTGGACCCACTGAGGTAACCTCCTTTGGCGGGGCTAATTATTTTGTTACCTTTCTAGATGATTGTACAAGGAAAGTTTGGATTTATATGCTCTCTAGGAAATCTGAAGTTTTCTCTAAATTTAAATTTTTTAAAGCTCTTGTTGAGAATCAAAGTGGACACAAGATTAAGTGTCTAAAAAGTGATAATGGAGGAGAATTTTGCTCCTCAGAATTTGATTATTTTTGTGCAGATAATGGTATCCATCGAATCAAGGTTGTTCCATTTACTCCACAAGAAAATGGAGCATCGGAAAGGCTGAACAAAACTATTCTTGAGAGAGCTTGGTGTATGCTCTCTAATGCCGGATTGAGTAAGGAATTCTAGGCTGAGGCATGCAATATAGTGGTGTATCTCATAAATAGGAATCCTTCATCACAATTAGATTTTGGCATTCTGGAGGAGGAATGGTTGGGAAAAAGAAACTCATATTCTCACATCCGGGTGTTTGGGTGTGAAGTTTTTGTTCATGTGCCAAAAGAAAAGAGAACCAAGCTGGATTTTAAATCACAAAGGGGTATCTTCATGAGCTATGGTGAAGATCAATATGGGTTTCATATTTGGTATCCATTGGAGAGGAAAATCATCTGAAGCAGAGATGTGGTCTTCAATGAGAAGACATTCCCAGGTCTACAGCCACATTCAACATCAGAAGAAGAATATGTGTCTAAAATTGTTTTCAAAAAAAATGTCTCAATAACACAAAATAGTGATAGAGAGCATCTATTCTCTGGTTTAAATAGAGGAAATCTACAGTCATATTCTGGCCCAAACAGAGAAGATGTGGAGACCTCTTATGATGCAGAGAAAGAAGGAGATGCAAGGGTCTTTTATCCCACCCCCCGCACTGGTCAATAAGTTGAAGCTGCCGCAAGGTCCATCTCCCTCCGCCCACTTGGACAGAGCAGTAGCAGCTATGGGAGTTACTCCCTCTGTCCACATGGACAGAGCAATAAAAGTTGTCAGGGATTCTTCTCATTCCCCACGCGCAGCAGACAACCATGAAGGAGGGAGACCAGAGGCTCTGGACTTCCCCACTTCCCTGCATGGACATTTAACATTAGATGTGGAAAATCCACATGGAAAATTCAACCCACTAAGTGACTGTCAGCGGTCTCCTATGCTGAATGAAGGAAACAACCAAACAAGACCTCCACGCGGTATTGAGGCTATGTTTGGAATCGGGCACCATGCTGGGATTGGATGTCATATAGTGGATGACCCACATCAGTTACCCTTGCAAACCACTATGTGGGCCCCTTCTATGGAATAGGATGCAGAGTTCCTCAACTCTCCCACTAGCAGCCATGTAAATGAATTGGGGGAAAATCGATTCTATCTGCAACCGTGTGAAAAGAAGCAGTTGGCCACTTCAAACATTGATGCTCACACAGTCAATGAATTTGAAGGTGAAAATGTAACATACCAGCAAGGTAAACAATGAACAACTACTGCTGATAGAAGTGATAATATTGCACAAACTAATGGTTTAAGAAGGTCGACAAGAGAGAGGAAAGTTCCGACTAAATTCTCTGATTATGAATTATTATTTGCAGAAGAGAAAAAACTATTTTTACTAGTGTCTGATCAATTGGAGCCTGCAAATTACAAAGCTACTTGCAGAGCTTTGGATTTGCAGACATGATGAGATGCCATGAGAGAGGAAATGGATTCGTTGGCAATGAATCAAACTTGGGACTTGGTGCCTTTTCCACCATATAGACAAGCTCTCAAGAATAAATGGGTTTATAAGTTAAAGGAAGAAGATGGAAGCAAGGTTCTTTATTGGGCTAGATTAGTGGTAAAAGGATATGGACAGCAACACGGTATCGACTTCAATGAAATTTTTTCCCTGGTAGTCAAGATGACTACTATTAGAGCCATTCTAGGCTTGGTTGCTGTATGGGATCTTGAGCTGGAGTAGTTGGATGTCAAGACTGCGTTCCTACATGGCGATGTAGATGAAGAACTTTATATGATGCAGCCAGAAGGCTTTGTGAAAAAGGGGAAGGAGCATCTTTATTGCAGGTTGAAGCGAAGTTTGTATGAACTTAAGTAGGCCCCAAAGAAATGGTACAAGAAATTTGATCAGTTTATTATTGAGCACAAGTTCATATGTTCGAAGGTTGATCCATGTGTTTATTATAAACAGTTTCCCACCAGTGAATTTATAATTCTCTTACTTTATGTGGATGATATGTTAGTAGCCAGGACTAGCATGAAGATTGTTCAAGAATCAAAGAAGCACTTGGCCAGTAGATTTGCGATGAAAGATTTTGGGGCAGCCAAGAGGATACTTGGGATGACCATTTCACGGGATAGATCCAAGAGGAAACTTTGGTTATCTCAAAAGAAATACATTGACAAGGTATTGAAAAGATTTGGCATGCTGGGAGCCAAACCAGTTTCTGTTCCTTTAGCATCTCATTTTTGTTTGAATGCTTAAATGTGTACCACAAAACAAGAGGATACAAAATTCATGAAGGGAGTCCCTTATACTTCAGCAGTTGGTAGCATTATGTATGCTATGATATCTACTCACCTCGATATTGCTCATATTATGGGAGTAGTAAGCCGATTTATGAGTAATCCTGGCAAGCCTCATTGGGAGGCGGTTAAATGGATTCTTTGGTACCTTAAAGGTACTTCTGATCTTTCTTTATGTTTTGGGATAGATAAGCCAGCATTGTAAGGATTCGTAGATTCAGATCTTGGCGGATATTTAGACAAGCGGAGATCCACCTCAGGTTATGCTTTCACATTTGTTGGGGCAGCCATTAGTTGGGGTTCTAGATTACAACAGTCAGTTTCACAATCATCTGCTAAAGCCAAATACATGGCTCTCTTCGAGGGGGCAAAAGAGATGGTATGGTTGCAGTTTTTGTATAAGGAATTGGGCTTGCAACAATCAAATTTTAATCTTTTTGTGACAACAGTAGTGCTATATTCATGAGCAAGCATCATACATCTCAGCAATGCTCGAAGCACATTGACTTGCGTTATCATTACATTCAACATATGGTTGAAGAAGAAAAACTTCAATTTGTCAAGATTGACACAAAAATAAATCTAGCTAATGCCCTCACGAAGGTTGTAACACGGTAGAAGTTTGAGTTTTTCCGAGCTTCTCTCGACATTTCCACCATGTGATAGCAAGGTTTAGAGTAGGGAATAGCTTGTTACAGCAGTGGTTGGTCTTCAAGTGGGAGATTGTTGGGGATATGAAGCCTACCCATCTCTTCCTTCCCTCCAAGAGACTCTGTCTCTTGGATTTCCTGCGGTGGCTTTCAAGAGTCTCCTTTTGGAGCTCTTTATTTATATTGTAATTTTTGTAACCTATGATGTTCTTCTTTTTGGATTTGATTAATATATTCTCCTACTTAATGTGGACGTAGGAAATTTTCCGAACCACGGTAAATCGTGTGTACTCTATTTTGTATTCTTGTTTTTGAATTTCTTTCACCTCTTCATCTTTTACACGGGTGGGAACAAATTATCTTTCGTTATAAACTATTGTTTTGGACGGTGCCTATGCAGAATTTTTTTTTCTTTTTCATACTAAATGAATTCATTCTATTATATATGACCAAAAACCACTGTCAATTATAATTTTATATATGTTCATGTCGTGTTTCAAAGTTTCTATTTTTCCATAGGCTGGGAGGATGCTGGAAAAGGTTGTGGAATCTTCCCTTAATCCATCCAATTTCATTTGCTTCAAAATTTCTAAAGCCATATCAACAAACCCATTTTGGGCATATCCCACAATCATCGCATTTCATGAAACCACATTTCTTTTCAAAACCATTGCAGTCCTTAAGACCATATTCTTTTGAGGCATTTTGTCAAATAGTTTAGGTGCTTCACATATTCTTCCACATTTTTCATACATATCTACCAGGACATTTGTAACTATATCTGATAAAATCTCTCTTTCCATTATGCTCTTGTAAATGTCCATTCCCTCTTCCAAAGATCTTAATTTGGAAAAAACTGGGAGTATGCTGGGAAAGATAAAATGATAGGGTTGTACAACTGTTCATTGCATTTGATGAAACAATATCAATGCCTCATGAAAACACCCAAATCTTTGGTTACCTAAAATTATGATATTCCATGAAATGACATCTAGTTCAGTGATGTCAGCAAACACTTTGTGAGCAACAACCAAGCTATCACACTTGACATACATGTTGATAAGCTTATTTTGAGAAACTATGGCTGTAGTGAAACCAAATCCCATATGGGTAATGTGGGAGTGGATTCGCTTACCCTCTGAAAGGGATTTCTTGGAAACACAAGCTTCCAATTGTAAAAAAATGCACAACATCACTTTACAGGTGCGTTACGTGTGGTGAGGAGAATGTGTAGCACCTCTTTAAACCAACCCCCTCTACACTATGCCCTAAGATTGAGATTGAGATTGAGATTGAGATTGGCTGTGTATGGCATTGTCAATGGCAATGTATGATTATAAATGAAATCAAAACACTGCCTTTGTCTTCGTCCTCAAAAGGGGATTTATGGTGATTTATTTATCTAAATTAAAATAACGATACTAGATATCTTCCTTCCATTTACCAAAATATCACACGGCTTCTATAGATAAAAATTTTATTCACCCTTCAGTTTTTTTCTCTTTGCCTTCTATATATTTTTGCAGCTGTACCTCAAATATTTTGAAGATCTTGCTAAAAGATAGAAGCAAAAGAATGTAGATGAAAAACATGGGAAAAGTAAACTATTGAATAAAATAGAATTCATTAATTGCATTGTATTCACTTACATGATTTATACAAGTTTACCACCACATGAGCTGGAATTATGGTGAAAATAAGGAAAGAAATCAGCATCATAAATCTTTAGTTTGCCTTATGCAAAATATTGCATGTAGCATAAACTTCTCCGTAAGTGATGCCCGAGAAACTACCGCTAATCTGTAACGAACAGTTCTAGATAGATATTAATGCTAACACCCCCTCTTAAGGTTAAATAAGGAGAAAAAGAAAACTAATGAAAGGAATGAGGAAAGAGGGAAAACCCAGTGGGAACAAAACCCCCCTTCAAAAGTAACACTAATCTGCATGGTAGCTAAAATGTTGTAGTATCCTTCACCCTAGGAAGGTCTCACAGAAAGTGAAATACAAGAGATGATGTATCCCTCCACAATAAGTAGTCAATGGTAGATGTTTGAAACTAGATGTAGAAGGTGGACCCTGATCTTTGAACAACATTCTTTCCCTTAGGAAGAAATAAACCAAAGATGTATGAATGAAGTCTCCCGAATCCTGAAAGGAATATGTAGGAAGAAAACTCAAAATAAATGATGTCTCCAAAATTTGCTCAGTAGTCTCCATTTTGATGTTGAATGTTGCCATAAGAAATTCAGCCATTACTGAAGATGACAATCTAAAATCTCCTAGAAACTGATGTAGAGCACAATTAAAAGACTTATGTATCTCCTCAGAAGGCAAATAGATCTCCTTCAAATGTTGTGCCAAGCTATCCACACTCATATCAAATTATGAGGAATGACACTAATACATTTGGGCCTATTTTCCGATGGTAATTTCTGACGGAGGGGCAAATTTTATGAAATTGGTGTTTTTTTTTAAAATTTGTTCTCAATATTGTCGTAATTATGACGGTTTCAGGCACACATTGAAAAAAAAGACAGATGATCAAATTCATTTTTATTTTATCGCACGAAAGCAGTGCCCCAAAGGACATATCTCTGCGCACGGAAGCCGACCCCATTCCTTGGAAGTTGAATGTCGTGAAGCCTTGAATAGTGGTACATACAACACATACCAAGAATTCATAGGTACATACTTTTGTATGCAGAAAACATCTTCTCTGTGTCATGAAATGAAATCTTTGCATAGCTTCTGATCGACTGTGATTTCGTCGTGACTTTAATGTTTGAACCCACATATATTTTTTTACAAAAATGTTTCTTTTTTACAATGTGCATCATCATACAGAAAGAAAAAAGGGTTTATTCTATGAATATTTTATCTCTATCCGTGAACCATAGCCTTTGTATTTTTAAAGATATGTATCATTTTTGGGCTTCGAGGCTATGGTTTGGTATAAGAAACCCTTAGTGAATTTTTTTGAAATTGTCACATGTCGTGACTTGTGCGTGGATTGGTAAAAACTTCAACCTATTTTTTATCATAGATATTCTGTATAATTTGACATGAGCCATGGTTTTTATTTCACTCTCTTGGCATACTTGGGATTTTAATGTCTTCATTTATGTTGGTCACTATCCAATATTTTATTTTACAGCAACATGCTCTCCTCTTGGTGTTATTGCATCAAGTGATCAGTCCTAGATGCCTTCTCCCAAATGAACTACTTGGAAAGGACCAAGATTATGCCAACACAACCCTAATTAGGGTTTTCCCTAACTACCACTCACAAGAATTAAATGTCAACCAATTACAATAAGGCACCTATCCATGGGCCAATGAAAAAATTAAAATTTTTCAATACATATCCTTTTAAGGATTAACCAATGAGAAAACTCAGTAGGGGTAATACATTAAATGCATTTCTCTTTGCACTTGGAATAACTAGAATGGTGGTAATGAAGGTGTGCCAACATAGCATGTTTATCTTGTTTGAACTCCACCTTTTCATCCTTTGTCTTGGAAATATTCTCATTGAAGTGTTCTTGAAACTGCTTGTACTTGAAATAACTTTTAACTTAATGTCTTGGCCTACATCCTTCTTCATGAATTTGTACTTGAAAATTTTCATCTTTTCTTAAAACCACCTTGTCTTTCATTTGACTTGCATCTTGACTTTCCAACCTTAAAGTCCTTCCTATACTTTGCATGACATTTGAAATTTCATGTCGGTTTTAGAACTTACAGTCATCCTTTCACATGAAGGGGCTTGACCTTCAATATCTTCTTGCTCATAAAAACATCATTAAATTCATGTGACATGGGTGCTACCTAATGATTAGAACTGTTGTTGCAAAAATAAGAATATATGTCATACCTTTTAGACATATTTTCAACATTTCTAAGAACCTCTGCTAGATCTATATCCATTAGGTGTATGCTCAATTGACTCCCCCTCAAAGGCAACTCATGATCTCCATGATGAAAGTTGTGTGTATACTCAATAATTAACAACAATCTTTCAAGATAAACATGTTAAGATGGAGGAAAATGCATGCACAGTGACTATTTATGGAAGAAAATCAGAGAAAGTGTAGTGAAAACAACATTTTATTGATTCAAAACTTCTATCTCCTTATCACTTCAAACAAAACCGTATTCCTCCCTGTAATTACAATGAACATAGGTCTCTTTTAGACCCAAAAATCAACCAACCACCTTTTAAAAATGTCCTTAAACCGACTCAGACAGTTAAAACTAATTTTTCCATCCTAATGATTGAATTCAAATTGTCATAAAATGGATTCTTATTAAATGTACATATTGCTAGATTCCAAGTGAATGGTTAAGATCCTAGATGAGTATTATGGAAATGAATTCATGTAACTTAATCGGGTACTAAGAAACCTATGTTTGATGTTTTATGTGTGAATTACTTTAGTTGTATGAAACTAAGAATATTACTAGTTGGTTGACTATAATGGTATATAGATGATGAGATTATTGTAGAATGTAAATGGAATAGTTGGGTAATATGAATGTAAGTTTATAAGATTAATTTTAAGTTTTAGATTTTAACGCAAAGGAAATGTTAGAAGACTACTTTAATATGTATAGTGCTTAATGTAAATCTAATAATATTCTATGGGATAGGATACGATTTTAGATTAGAATGGAGCATATTATATTCTCAATTGAACCACTTAAAAGGATTACTGTGTATGAGATTCATGATACGAATGGGTAATCTTGAATGTACTCGTATTAAAGGAATTAAGGATATCAAGTAAAATTTATGTCCATTAGATTAATTTCATTAATTAAAATGATTGAATGTGTTAGTGTAAGAATTGGTTGAAATGGGAGTAGTAGTAGTAGGAAACATGTGTTTCTTCTCCTCTCAATAGATCTGTAATTATTTTTTAAAACAAGAAATTAGATCATCGTGTGGCCTAGGGTGGATCTTTTAAACTTGGATTAGTTGGTTGATTGTGTAGAGAATTTCATAATTCTGGGATATATATGCAACTTTATTGATCAAACTTTTTTCATATTGCATCAACACCCATGCCTCAAGTCCTTGAGGCCTATATAACATGTTTTCAATAGTATAAATGGATTCCAACTAAATTTTTCATTATCGTACCATTGGAAATAACTTGTTACTAAATGACCCTTTTTAAGCAACTTTTTAAATTTGAAAAGTTGCTCAACAATTGTTGTGCAACTTTTGCAATTCTTGCATTTTGTGGAAAAATAAATACAAAAACACTTTACAACAACATAAAATAACCTACATATTCCTAAAATAGGCTAATTTAACCTTATTACATCATAAAGTTCCATGGAAGCCTCATTGGAAACTTTTGCTTTCACATATTGACAATTTTGGTACAGTTTTACATTTTTGACCAACTATGACCTTCCATGACATGGATTAATTAGAAATAACTTAAAAATGGTCCTTGGGACCTTATTTTACACAAACCAAAACATAAAAAGATGATCATTACATCATGAGTTATTAAAATGGCTACGTTCTCCTGCACCATACACCTAGCCTAGAAAGAAACTTAAGTCCCTTTGAGGACCATGCTGTACTAAAAAATGTTTGAAACCTATTTTTCCTAGCCTCCAAACAATGTATCTTTTTGGTATACCCTTCCATTGGATACATCAAACCCTCCTTCGTAGGTGCACTAGCCTAGGGATTTGTCAACAAGACACTTCCAAACACTTCCAACTCCTACCGATGGATCCTACACCATCTAAGTAACCTATCATGACATACCAAGTCATAAAATGTGGCCCTCCTTTGGGTGGGACTCTCAGACCTTGACTGGTCTAACCACCATGTACCCTCAATCAAAAATATCTCTTCAATCATAGATCTTTATCTTCAATCCCTGGATACCCCTGTAACCAAACACATATGACTCATATCATACATGTTTTAGAATCTCCCCACAAGTCATATTAACCACAGTAAGTGGGGGAGTCTTATACATTCATGGTGTCTTCAAAGCAATTGTTGATTCCCAATCAATATTGCATAGAATGAAGAGTTTATGAACACGAACAAAGTGATTGTGTCCTTACGACAGAGAATAGATAGTTTGCAAGGAATTAAAATTTTGTTTATTTAAATCTCATTACTCTACCAAACTTCCTAAAACTCCTCTCTTACTCTCATTCATGCCCACACTACCCAAATACCTTTCTACTAATCGGTTGATAGTTACAACTCCCTGCCAAACCACTTGCAGTCAGTAATGACTGTTACATTTAGTATGCTGCTGTCAAGTTGACAACATAGTTGTCAACTTGACAACTCTCCATTCCTTTATCATTATATTTAACTCTTTGAAGGCCTTTTATGATTCCATCCTAACACTAAAGACACAAGAAACTATTTTGACATGGGGGCATACAGTTTTAACATGGATCCTAGTAAAAAATCCTTACTAGACCTTCATGCCATATTTCATCTTTGTTCTTGCATGCTCCATGTTTGTGGAACCTATGCCAATCATGTTGCTCCTTTTAACTTGACATTTCAAACCAATAAGATTCTATGTCCTATGGGATTGGTATGATTTTATCTCTTTTATGTCTTGGTGAAAGTCTTTTCATACTATTTTATGCTTTACCAAGAGTATGTTTTCAAGGTCACACTCTTACTACAATGGGGCCTATATATAGTACATTAACAATTGTATCCTCATACAATTTCACACTCATTTGGGGATCACTTTGGTGGTTTTCCCTTGTGCTCTTGCTAAATGATTGATTATGCTTATTCCACGGCCAAATTTGGAAACCTAACACACTCACAAGCATACAAACCCAATTCATGCTAATAGGTTACAATAGGTGACAATGTCTTCATGGGATATGGAGCTAGGCACCAATGTCCAACCATTTTGGGCTCAAATATAAGCCACTAATGGTCGTAAGTTTGTTGAGTAGAAAAATATTTCTCATGAGCAGATTCTAGATCTGTCAAAAAGGGATTGCAAATTCATGAAGAGAAGATTACAAACAAAAAAATACATACTTTGAAGAGAAAAAAAAATTGGTCACCATCGATCTACTCTAGTGATTGACACATTTTTTCCATAATTTTGGAAGAATGATTTGTAGGAAATCCTAATTTAGATCCTTCTCATGAAATGTGATCAAACACCTTTAGGTCAGTGGTGCCTATTGACATAGAACCATAGGGAACACCCTTGTTGAGGCTTTGTAGGATAAATGAAAGTGACTATTCTAAATGGTGATTTTGAGTTGGGTAACTTTCTGAGCCTGAGATCTCGTTCCATGGTCTGGAACAAACATACTAAGCATGTATAAGCCCTTTTAAAGATTTGGTGAGTTTATGTAAGGTATAGGGTGTAATATCCATGTTTGAGTCATTAAGTTGGATCAAGAATGACATGTTAAATGTAGTAAAAAGATGAAATCTAAGACTCCTCTCTTACTCTCATTCATGCTCACAATACCCAAATACCCTTCTACAAATCGGTTAACAGTCACAACTCCCTGCCAAACCGCTTGTAGTCAGTTTAACGACTATTATATTTAGTATATTGTTGTAAGGTTGACAACATAGTTGTCAACTCGACAACTCTCCATTCCTTTATCATTGTATTTAACTCTTTGAAGGCCTTTTAAGATTCTATCCTAATTTCATTTTTGACAAGAAAAATGTGAGGAACAATCTACAGGTCAACTTGTGGAAATTAGGGTCAACTTGTGGTAATAAGGTCTTAATAGACCATCCATGATGAAATTAGGGTCATTAGGGTGATAATTTCAAAATTTATAAAAGTTATCAAGCTGCAAGAAAAGTTTCAAGCAACATTTCTTGCAACCAATTTGTCAATAAGTGTCATATGTGTTCAATTTTTTGTTCATGAGTGTTGGAAGAATTAATTTGTTTTATTAAGGCCTAACATGTCCATTTTTCATGATTTGGGATCAAGAAGGCACTTAGGGAAGAAACCCTTATCCCTCCAAAAGCGAAGTTTGTCATCGGTGGCAACTATTTTCCAGGAGCAGGACATAGAACCAACACTAGAGGTAAGAATCCTGCTACTACTAATAATTTTATTATCAAACCTAATATTCAAATGTCCATTGCTATTGAGAAGAGAAGGATAGCCTTAGGAACTCTGCAATATTTTTGGCAGCCCATGACAAAAGTAAGCTCCCTTCGAGAACCTTCCTCAATGACTGAATGATAAGTGGAATCTTAACCTAGAATGTACTACCTAGAGTAAATATCTTGTGAAACTATGACACAACTTTGGTGAACCTAAAGGGATTTTTTTCATGTGGCATTTTCTTCTGCATAGGTTGTCACTTAAGAAACCATCTGGAGAGCCAAATTTCTTTTCTTTCTATTCTGAACTTGAATCTATCCTACATATCTTCTTTGATTGTCATTTTTCTATAGTCGTATGGAGCCTATTTGGACTGGAACTAAACAGTAACTTTCATATTCTAGATATCTTCTCTGGGAATCTGATGGGATTGGATAAAAGATGCAATATTTTTTGGTCAACTCTTTCCTTTCACATTCTTTGGCATATTTGAAAATTTAGGAATGATGATATTTTTAATAGTAGAAGTAGAGTTCTTGTTGAGTCTCTGCGAAGACTCATTTCATCTAATGTTGCCTCGCAGGTCACCATAATTTTTGTAGGTGAATGAACAAAAAGCACTGGAAGTCATAAGATAAGTAAGGAATTTGCTTGATAGAGAGAAGATTACCTGTAAGATGTCTACCAAAGCTGGGGTGGACTTTGATTATGATATCACCATAGGGTAGATGCTGCAGAAAGATAAAGGAGTTGTGAATGCACAAGAAAACACCTCAACAACAACCACTATGACTAATAAACAAGAGGAAGGGAACAATAATTTGACAAGATCGAGCCAAGTACCTCAGGATCATACATCATTTTGTATACCCATTGTGTACGATCCTAGGATTGGATGCCAATATCAGGCACCTATCTCTGTGCGCCCTCCACTACTCAGGGAGGCTTATATGTCGAATTAGTAAAATGATATATTTTTGGACAACCTAAAGCTTAAATGGGTGGATCATCAAATGCCATGTACAACATGGTTCCCTAGATAGAGGTTATTTATCAGTGGTCTGTAGTTCTAACATTTTGTAATCAGTATGGTTCCTTTCTAGTTACATGATAATTTGACTCCTTTCGTATGAAAAGGGAAGATGTAATTTTTGTAATTTTTTACTTTGGTACTTGATACTGTTGTAAACAATTGATGAGTTCTCTATTTATTATATTGTAATGTATCTTTAATAGAAAATAATGAGTTCTTTTTTGATAAATTGTGGAATGTGGCTGAGGAATTTTGTAAAAAAATTAACAATTGGGAGATTATTCAGGATCAAATTATCAATTTGAAGAAACATATTCCCCCTGAGGGTGATAAAATGGAAATGATTAATGCCCTGGCTAACATGAAGGTTAACCAAACCCATTTATACAAGTAGTTTGAGGACTTGTCCTCTTATAGAAAGGATATGAGGGTCTGTGCAGGATCATGGTACGCCAAAAAATGGTGATGTGAAGAAATTAGTTTTTCACTTGTCCAAAAGCACACCCAAAAGTTTGTTTACTTTTGAGTAGGCATGGGTGTCAGTACACCTAGCCAAGCGAAAAGCCAAAGATAAAAAATTATCGAATGTCTGATAATATATGATGTCTGATAATATCAGATGTCTGATAATATCGCATGTCCAATATTCATCAATCATAATATATTGTTGCCCGCGGCTGTGTTCAACATTTTCATTGTGAAAATGTTGAAGCAGCGAGAAGTCGAGCCCCTAAAATCGTATATATGATACCTATCTGATATCAGATTTGCTACAGTACACAAGGTAAGTGAAATTTTGTAGTTTCACTCTTTTTTTTGTTTTTGCATTGAAATTTATTATTTTTTTTGTTAAAACTAGGTTTTATATCATATTGTGTATTTTTTAAAAAATTGATTATAAACTAGAGTTGAAATTTATATTTTTTTTGAATCAGACATGGATTCAGACCAATCTGAAAACCCTCCCTCTCAGTTCGCGAACAATCCAAAATCACCTCAACATAATCCCCCGCCTTCAGAAGACCATCCGTTCTAAAACCCTCGACCAATACAAGATCTCATAGGAGATAATCTAAATCAGCTTAGAGGATATCAGAATACATATGCAAATATCCCCACCTTGCATCCCATGTTTTCCACGCTGAACTCCATTATTGAGAGCATGGAGAAAATCACAGAACAACACAATGCTGCACTTCTTTTGCGTGAATCCATGCACGCCCAATATGATCATGGGCTTGACTATGATCAAGTTATGGATCTAAACATAACAAAACATGACATATGTAACATTTTTGTTGATCCCAAAACCGGTTTAAAAGTGGACCCTTAAAAAACCAAGTTGTCAATTAAATAGTGTACAAATGATGCAATACATGACAACTTTTGGGATTGCTGGTGGATGGTTTTTGATAGACCACCCCACAGAAATTTGGATGTCCCATTCTATTTCATTCAGAAATTATATGCTGAATTTGTGCTCAGTCACAAAGTCAATTATTGGATCATGAGACAGAACCAGGGCATGGGCTTAGGCACTCCCCAGGACAGGCCAGGGGCACAGCAGGTGAAATCCCGCACATATGTCCCCCCTCCTGAGATTTCACCACCTCCCACTGTACAACATCTTGACATTATTATCGAGGCTGGCTCACAGACTATTCAAGCCATTCACGCCTTGAGTGATCTACTTGTTAGACAGAGTGTGACATTGTTGCCTCCTCATACTGATGCTTCTGGCCCTTCCACATCCTACATGAGCTCGCATGTTTATGTTCCTCATACTTGCGTTATTTGGAAGAATATGTGTTTGGGTCCCCTGAATGATAGTGATGCATATAACTATGTGTTTGAGGTGGAAGATACTACACAACACACTACAAGCACTGAAGCACCCCATGGAGATGTGCATCATGGGCATATAGAGCCATGGACTCCAACTTTTATGGTAAGAGTAAATAATTAACTTTTTACATTGTATTTAATTTTAAACATTTGTATTTTTAGTAGAATTTTCTTATAATGATTTCCCACTTATGTTTTTTATACATATTTCATTTATGTCCAGTTGATGATAGAGGAGGAGATGGCACAGGTGGAGGGGTCCAGGCTTCCGGCCATTTCATTTGGCCTTGACACTTCCACGGTACATACGTTCTAATGTAATCATTGGTTTCCTTTTATTATAATATTGTATACATGTATTTTCTAATTTTTATGATCATCTTATTACATACTGATGCAGGTTTCACTAGTTGCCACTAGAGGGAAATGTGAGGGGGTTCAAGTGTTTGGTGTTGACAAGGGGAAGGTAATTAAGTATTTTATATTGATTAAGAATACATGTATACTTGTCACTTGTGCATACTCATTTTTTATTACATGTTTTATTTGACAGAGGGTGGTGTCTGATGATGTCGTGAGACTGGTTTGCCATGATAGATCACAAGCATCTCAATTTGCAGTGATAGCCCCAGAATACATATATTTCTAAATTTATTTGTGTGTAGTTTACTATCAAGTATATATTTAATATGATCAAGTCATGATTGTATGAAACTTATCTATTTGACTTTGTAGGTCACCCCTAGTTTGAGGGAGGTACC
>MU227854.1:0-19301 GCA_018584345.1 Thuja plicata
AAATACATCAATATGATTATGAAATGGTTTGGCTTCAGTAACTATTAACGGTTTACCTTCCTATAGGAGTGACAGTTTGTCTCCCAGTAAGAAGCTATGCTGGCAGGTTTGCTTGTATGGCACAAACCTTGGACATGTTATCTGACATGGTGCAACATGGAGTGAAGCTAGCATTGCTAAGATGAGGATGTGGTCTNNNNAGATTGGCATGGATTTTCAATGAGCCTGGTGAGTAGTAAAAATGCCATTCATTTGATATCATGGATTTATAAAGCTTAAATGTTTATTACACATATAATATTAACATAAACTAACTCACAGTTAACCTAAAGGAACAAGTCTAGCATTTGTGTCAACATCATTGCTGCACAACCATTTTTTTTTTAATTCTATCTTGAATCCGTCGCAATTGCGACGTTTACCTCTAGAATTACGACGGGGTCGCTGTATTGGCGACGCCCACATACCGTCACAGTTTCTTGGGTGTTCATCGCAATTGCGACATTTTCCTCCAGAATCACGACGGGATCGCTATATTGGCGACGCCCAAAAACCGTCGCAGTTGCTTGGGTGTTTGTCGCAATTATGACGTTTACCTCTAGAATTACGATGGGATCGCTGTATTGGTGACGCCCAAATATCATCGCAGTTGCTTGGGTGTTCATCGCCATTGCGACGTATACACATAGAATTATGATGGATTTCCTGTATTGGTGACGCCCCAAATGTCGGGGTTGATAGGGCTACATAGCGACGGATTGAAGTCATAATTGCGACGAAAAAGGAAAGACGTCATATTTTGTGACTAAAAAACAACGACGTCTATTCCTATCGCAATTGAGACACATGGATGTCCCAATTGTGACACATAGCCATCACAAATTGACCCCAAATGTATTAGTGACTATAGGGGGTACTGCAGTCAGTTTGATTTCTAGATTGCAGAAAGTTAATGCACTTTCAACTACTAAAGCTGCGTATGTAGCTTCTACAGAAGCAAGCAAGGAGATGATTTGGTTACAATGTTGTCTAAAGGAATTGGGTTAGAAGCAAGAAGATCGCCCATTGTACAGTGATAGCTAGAGTGCCATTCATCTTGTAAAGAATTTTTCTTTTCATTCAAGGACAAAGCACATACAGCTCACGTACCATTTTATAAGGTCTATTTTGGAGGATGGCCAATTACAGCTTGAAAAGATTCACACAAGTGACAATCCTGCAGACATGTTCATGGAGGCAGTCCCCAAGGAGAAGTTGGTTTCTTTCTCAGCTTCTATTGGGCTTCTTGACTGATGGTCACGGAGTTAATACACAACAAAGTCTTTTATCCAGTGGGAGTTGCACGTACTACATTATCATCTGGTTTCAGTCTCCAAGTGGGAGATTGTTGGGTGTGGAGCTTGATCAGTCTCCAAGTGGGAGATTGTTGATATTGTGGCGACTAATCATGTAGTGGGTGTTGATACTATGTCCCTTCTCCTCTAGTGCGACTGATTTTTTTGTGCTTTTTCGGGAAAAAGAAGACCGACGTTGTAAAACCCTAAAATGGTCAATTTTAGAGGTTGCCCTAAAACACATGTTATAAGCGGTTGAGATGTATAATGCATTGTAATGTTGGTGTACTATTTTTCTGGATAATAAGAAATGTTGGATGACTGTGTAGGTGGATGGAGCCCAGGTTTTGGGTAAACCATGTTAAATCTATGTGTTATCTATGTTTAGTTTCTTTCTTCTATTGTTTCTCCGTATAAATGTTTATTCTTATATTATTCTGGTTCTATTAAACCCTAACACCACTTTAATTCTCAAAATGAACAATAACAAATTTTGGTAGTTCTGGAGGAATTGTATTTGAATCGTAGACGATAGATGTAATTTGTCCTATTGATCCATTTACAAGTCCAGTTTGTATCCATAGGTTTGTTGTTAACATGGTTTGTTGGCCTATGTATAGAAGGACCTCTTGCTAAAGTTGGTCATATTCATTATGATCAACATAGTTTTGAGCATAATTTTGAGCATAACTAATTGCAATTGGGAGGTTCAATTGTTTAAGTATATTTTTATTATATAATTTGGTGTAGCCATTGGTAGCAAATATATGGGTCGATATGTCAAAGTCCTCTTTTTGTTTGGTTGATAGAAATTTGTTTGTTTGATTCATGAGTGTCTCCCAATCATCTTTAGTTGTTGAGCATCTCTTGTATTTGTTAAGATTTTTTGAAATCTTTGTTGGGAGGGACTTTGGCCTTGTTGACAAAAAATTGTGTCCAAAGTAATTGCAATAGTAAATGTGTGCCAAAGTATCAGGGCTCTAGAGTGTGACACATATATTGGGATATCCATTACTAGTGGTAGTTGGCCTTGGTCACCAATGAGAATGATAGAAATTCCACTAAATGTTTGTTGTTGGTTATGGGGAAAAGCCTCACGTAAATGGTTGTCTAATTTCATCAGTAGTTTTGGTCCGAGGAAGCTCATTTCATCTATAAGAATGTATTTGACATGTTTCAAGTCTTCTTGGAGAGTTGTTAAAGATTGTTCTTGTAATGGATGCATATATTTTATTAGAATTTGGAGGCATGTGTGGATTGTTGTGGCTTGTATGTTATAAGCAACAACTCTTGTAGGCACAAGTGTGAGTAACAGTTTTTTATCATTTTATGTTCCCATGCTTATGTTTTTTCTAATATAGTCAATTAAGTATGAATTTCCAGTGCCTGCAGGCCCTTGGATAATCATGCATAGTGGGTCTTTTTGAAGTGTATTCATATGATGTTTAATGATGATGTCTAATGCGAGTCGTTGTTTGTGGGAAAGGTGGTAGGTTGGATGTGTTATTTGTGAATGTAAATGTACAACATTTGTTTGTAATTTTCTCTTAGTTATGAAGTTTGTAGCAGATTCATTTAGTTCTTTAGAAATGTTGTTTGTATTCCATGGGTGATTAAGATCAATGTCTCGTCTGCCAAGCATATCAAGATCATTTATGTTAAATTTTTTGGAGGCACCCATTTGGGACAGTAACTCCCATTCATATAGGTCTGTAGCATAGTCAACTTGGAGATCATCATTATCACTTTCATCTTAACCTTCATATGTGGGCGTGTTTGTAATTCTATTAATGTGCCAAGGTGAGTAATTGTTTGTTTGTAGTGATTTCCAATTTGTGACTATGTTTTCCTTTGTAATACCAATGTCTGTAGGGATGTGACGAAATTTTGTGGAGTAGGAGTTTACTCCAGCAGAATGCCTCATAGTTTTCATTATTTTCATCTGGAATGTTGTTAAAATGAGGGTACACATTGTTAATTGCATTGGTTTTTCTCTTTTTCCATTGATTATTTTTGCGCCGAGAAGAGTACGACTACATTTGGGTTGTTTGAATGAGAGATAAAGACTGTAACTCAGGCGGTCATTTTGTGTAGGAATGGATATATGTGGTGGTCAATTCTTCTTCATTGTTTGAATTGTTGATTCTATGTAGGACTTTTTTGCTGACATTCAAAGAAATGAAGGAGCGACTGCAAGTCACAAGGGGCAATTTTTGTAGCATATGATCTGCCTCTTGTGCTCCAATGTCATGATTTGCAATTCTTCCCATCATGAATCTTTGATATGCTATTAAAGCATTGTCATTGCATTGGCTTGTATCTGCAATTTTCTTTAATATGGTAGTGTAGCTCTCAGATTTTTTTTTTGCCTTGGATGCATATTTAGAGATGTAGTTGAGTACAACTCTTCTAGAAGTGACAGGTTTACAGTTGACATTAGCTCTCCATATTGCAAGCATTTGTGGCCTGAGGATGTTGAGGCGATCATCATTTCTTGTGACATTGTAAGATATGTTCTTGTTGTTGTGATATGTTAAGTTAGATGTTGATTGTTCTGGCCATGGAGCTTTGTAGCGACATTCTAATGTTTTTCCTCTTTTCCTTAAACATGTATAATGTGTGTCTTTGTACAGTATTCAAAATATGTTCATAATCTAAGAGGGGATCCATGGAGAGTATTTGAGTAGTGTTTAGTAGGCAAGGGTCATCATTAAGGGTGTTATGTATTTTTTTTTTTCTGTTGGCCTGTGTACGGGGATTCCAAGCATAAACATATTTGTCAAAGAAGTTATTTGCCTTCTCTACTTCGCGTTTGTTGTTCCAATTGATTGTGTCCATGTTTGGTGAATTAGGAAGCCATAGAAAACCATGTATATGAGCAGATCCCCGATGTTGCCACTCATACCTATACCAATAGTCTTTTGTCCCCAATAGTTTTTCTATGATTTCTTCGCGGAAGATTGTGAATCTTTGGTGAATGTATAAGGATGTTGTGTGTGGGTTTTGAAAAATATTATCTATTCAGTTTTTCCTTGAGAATTGTATTACTGGATTTTTATTTTGTTGGAACAATATATGTAGATCTAGCCATTTCATGTCTATTGAGCTCAATGTGAAGAAAAGTGTAGGAGTTCCTAGCTGGTGTATCATGGTTGTTAATTTCATTTGACTTTTATTCCAAAAATCCTGAGTTCCTCTTAATGAAGTTCCAAATCGCATTAGTTGATTGGCCAATTGAATGTCAGGGATATTGTGAAGTTATTGTTGAAGGGCTTCGATAGTGTTTGGTACCTTGTCTTGTAAGCTTGATTTAAGGAAAAATATAGCTATTTGTTGGCTACAGTGTCTCATAATTAGATTATAAATGAAATAGTAGAATCTGACATGTCTTCCAAACCTATTATCATAGTACCTTAGTAAATGCAAAGTGTAGTCATGCATGGGAACTTGTTTGGCTCTATTTTGCATTGGGAGTGCAATTCCATTTGGGAACAATGTGGGGAAATCCATGCT
Organism: Thuja plicata; assembly: GCA_018584345.1. NCBI lineage: Eukaryota > Viridiplantae > Streptophyta > Pinopsida > Cupressales > Cupressaceae > Thuja > Thuja plicata. The sequence continues at coordinate 4,848 of MU227854.1, forward strand.
AAATAGGCCCTCGATGTTGTATTTATTGATTGGTGAGTTGTTGATTTCAGGCCATGGTATGATGTTTGAATCATTGGTTTGCAAGCCTAGCACTTTCTTAATGGTTTGCAGCTCGCGTTGTCCATTTAGAAATTTGGTAATGAATGAGGATGTATTTTGTAAGTCTAAGTTATGGTCAAATGATGGTTGAGGTTCAATTGTTGTAGTTGTGTTTAGACATTCAATTGACAAGTTATGGAGCATGTTTGATATATCAGTGCTTGTTTCAGGCAATAAGTTGAGTGCATCAAGGTCAATATCAACATTGTTGTAGTATGGATCATTTTGGATTTTTTAATTGAGTGCACTGAAAAAATTGTGTTTATTGACATAGAAATCATAATTTTGTCCTTATAGGTTTGTTCGACATATAATCACTACTTCAAGGTCTTTCAAATTTCTAGGCAAAAGACGGTCAATGCTTGAAATATCTTGGGAGAAACTTATTGTGTGACCAGAATATTTATATTGTCCTCCTCTTGCATGTGTCACTTGTAAAAATGGGGTTACTCTAGCAATAAGCATTTCTTCTACATGGGTGAGTTTTTTTAGGACAGTTGGTTGTTTTCCTAGGTCTAAGTTATTTGCTAGAGAAAATTGATGTACCCCTTTTTCCGTAAAACATCTAGAGCATATCGTATTTGGAGTGTTTTTTCTAGTGGTCATTCCACTATAGCTTTCGTTACATATGTAGCATGTTTTTATTATTGATAATGCATCAATTCGATGACAAAATTATTTCATTGATTTTGAAAACTCTGTTGTCAAAATAGTAGTCGGCATAAGAGTAGGTTCTTGTGGTTATTGTGGGTTTATAAAATTTTGGGTGTTCTCTATACTTGCCAACAATGGAGCTGGATGATTCAGTTTTTGACTTTTCATTTCTTCTATTCTGAGTTGTTGTACTGTATAGGTATAATTATTGGCAAGGGTAGTGGTTTGAGTTTGTGTGAACTGTCGTTTATTGTTTTGTGGTAGTATGGGTTTTGTCATTCGAAGTGGTGTTTCTGTGCATACAGATGACTTGTTCTGTAACCTTTGTAGACGACGCCTAGTAGCAATTTCATCCTTGTGTTGATTGTAATATGTTTTATTTTTGTCTCTCTTATTTGCCTTCTTTCTCTCAGCAATTGACAACAATATCTGTATAATAAAAATATTCGCAAGTAGTACGAGTAGTATGAAGAAAACGATGAACAACAGAGGAAAATTAAAAATAATGAGAAGCATAAACTTGAGAAATGGAAAAACTATAATGAAGATCCTCTCCCATCATACATGATACATAATTTTTAACATTGCTGGTAACATTTAAATTTTGAGAAATATCTATACAGTTTAAAATTTAATTGTTAAAAGTATCTATTAAGTTTTTATATTAAGTTTTATAGCTATTAAGTTTTTATAACCATTAAGTTTTTACAGCTATTAAGTTATTTTTTAAAAGCCTAGATTTAAGTTTTTATATTAAGTTTTATAGCTATTAAGTTTTTACAGCTATTGTAAAAACTTAATAGATATTATTTATTTTTTTATAGCTATTAACTTAATAGCTATAATTTCTTTTTTATGAGCCTAGATTTTATATTAAGTTTTATTTCTTTTTCATTTCAGATTTAAATGATTGTAAAAATATATTCAGAGCTTGGGATTAATTTGGTGTCTAGAAGCAGCTAAGGCACTTAGATTTTACCTTATTTTGAACTCCATTACAGGTAAGCCTTAAATGTTTTTGTTAGAGTTTCCATAGTAAGCCTCAAAATTTCCATTCTAAGCCTTAAAATGTCCATTGTAATCTCATTGTCCAATTTGGTGTCCTATGGAAGGCTTCAACAACTCAAACACATAACCAATTTGAAAGAATTCTTTGATGGAGAACCATTTATAGAAGCAGCTGACACACTTAGATTTTACCTTATTTTGAATTTTATTACATGTAAGCCTTAAAATTTTTTGTTAGATTTTCCATAGTAAGCCTCAAAATTTCCATTCTAAGCCTTAAAATGTTCATCGTAATCTCATGGGATCCAACCAAGTTTGCAATTGCTGCTCTTGCAGTTAGTACATAATCTGCTGGTGTGCTAACAACATCTACTCCAAAGGAAGAGAAAAAGAAGCATGAACCTGAAGAGGAGTCTGAAGATGACAGGGGTTTCAGTTTGTTTGATTAGAGTGACATGTGTTAGTTTGTTTGGGAGACTGGATGTCAACAGGGTGAACTAAAAATTGAATTTTGATTATTAGAACTTCTTCCATTATCTCTTCATTGTAGTGCATAATCAATTCAGATGGTTTTTTTAGCTAGGTAGGAATGGAGTATAAGCTCCGTGTTGAGAATTTTAGGCAAAGATATTTTTTTAATCTTTTAAATTTTGAAGAGTTCTCAATATAAGTATGAAAAAATAGAGCATTGTTTAAGTGTTTTTCCTCATTTTTATTATTGTTTAACTGGTTGTAGACATTCAATTGACAAGTTGACAAGGAATATTGTTATTATATCAAACATGCTCCATTATTCGTTGAACGAGTTGAAGAATCCAATAATAACAACATGGGAAAAAAGAACAATGATTAAACAATCATTTAAATCTGAAATCAACAGTCCTAAAAAAGAAATTGTAGGAAATGTTTTGCATTAAATTCCCTATTTTTTATTAGAGAAAGCTTTGTTTTAATGACAATTTACAAAAAAATTTAGAGGTAATTTATTTATAATTCCTATAGACTTAGATCGTAGCAAGAGGAATGCATCATACAAAGAGTTTTAAACTGGTAGATTATCATAAAAAACTCAAGAATATATGATTACATTAACATTAGAATGTAGTTTTATCTTAAAAATAACTGTCATACAAGAGCTGTGTATTGTATAGGATATAATAGATACAACTCATTTACAAATTGAATAAAATAATGAGGAGTGCTACAAGTGGACAAATAAATATATTTGAATATGAAGAAAGAAATTCCTTAAATCACAGTGATAGTTGAAATTGGCAAACTAAATTATTTAATATAAGGTGTAATAAGCATCTATCGGAATATTCTCCAATGCAGTCAAATATAAATCTTATGATTGATGACAAAGAACTCTGTAGAGAAATTTGCATTACATGTTGAGTAAATTATAGCTTTAAAAACAAAATAGTACAACTGTACTTTATTTTTTCTATATGTTTAAACACTTGCAAAACCAAGGAGGGGGATGTTTGCAGTAGCTTTATTTGGAAGAAGAGATTTACAAAATTTCAGCAAGAAAATGTTTACATCTAGTTGTGAAGTCCATTTTTGTAGCCTTGGTGATGGTAGATTTAGGTTTCACTTCAGAGTTGTACAAATTTGTTTTGATGGAGAGGGTAAATACAAAAGGGTTGAAAAACACAACATTGAAGATGTCTTCCATAGTTCCGTCAGCTTGGGTGTCATAGTGCAACAAGTACAATTCTTTGGCAGGCATTTGTAGTAGATTATTTTCTACTTCATCGAAAGCGACAACCCAAATACCACCCGTATGATCTTGAAGCTTTACTTGCAAGAGGTATTTATAGTTGCACTCTGCAATGGTCATTTGTCATTTACAACAAAACCATGTCTTATCATTACTTTGAATACATTTTTTCTTACATTCTTTCCCATTCACATTTAGTCGGCATGCTGGGTAGTAGAAAGAATCAGACTTGATGAATAAATGACAGTTGCTTTTATTGTAGTCTCTAAGGAATCTTTTATTATTATTGAATATTGCAAGATAGTTGCAATTGTTAGCTTATTGGTTGTTCCACTGGACTGTGTGGATAATAAAGAAAATGAAGGTATGTCAATATGTTCTGTTGGTACCTTGGACCGTAGAGTTTCAGCTTTTGATATGGAAGGTTCTATAGTCAATACAGTTGTTGATGTACTATTTATGACTTTTCCTTTAAAATCTATAACATGCCCATTTCTAATAGCAAGTACAAAAATCCTTTGAGAAGCCTTCAAATATTTTAATTTGTCTCCCTCTGTAAAGAAAATAGACCCCCATAAGTTGACATCAATGGACGAGGATGACATGTCCACTAACTTGAGACTCCTACATAGGGCCTCAGTTCCATCCCTTCTTCGTATCATGGAGATCTCTCCAACAATGATTATGAGGACAATAATATCTACCAAATTATTATTGCTTATGTTTGCAATGTCTTTAATTTTCTTAAAGTTGTAGTTAACAGTTGTAGTTGACAATTCATCATCGCAACATTTTAATATTGAAGTGCGGTCAAGAGTGATTTCCATGTGGCTATTTAGATTGTTGTATTTGTTGTTTTCTTCTTTCAGTGAACCTTTAGAAATGGTATACATTGATCCTATGTGGACTCTATCATAGTGAAATTTTGCAATTTCATTGAAGCAAACAATCTGGGTCTCTATGTCTTCATTATCTATTATGTCAAAGTTGAAAACTTGTCTACTATTTTTTTGGTTGTTAAATTGTCTCAGCTATTTTTTGGATGTAACCCTCCCTTTAATTGTCCACTTGCTTTGATAAGGATTTAAATCCTTTATAGGGCTGATACTTTGAGGTAATGGAAGTTCCTTGTGAGGTAGATGGATACTAAATTTTTTGCTTTTGTTAGGTGAGACAGCTATTTTGTCTTCTTGCATCTGTTCCTCTTGAGACTTATATAGATACTTGGGTCTACCGATGATTTGGTAGTCTCGATGGATGACTTCGAGCATGAAGATGATTATTGTCCTATTAGAGGAGGTTAAAAATAGTTTGAATTAGTTATCTTTATTATATGAAAATAAACAAAATGATTGTGTGAGTCAAGAAAGAAGGTGTCAAGGTGCACCTTGAATCTCTTGTGGCCCGACAAACATAATTTGTCAATGATACTATTGATTGTATTTTCAGCTTTTCTGAGAAGAAGAGGTCGTTGGATATGTTAGGAAGAATTGCAAATTGCATGTGACTGCCATCAGTCAATACAATCTTGTATCGATCGGCCTGATCTTCAAAGATAGTTAGCCTTTGGTGCGATAATTGAAGAATTGGATTTGCGAGAAAATCTCTAGCATTGATGGAGCATATTGCATTGGTAGTCAATGTTGCATCCATTTTAGTGGCCTACAATAAAATTATTCAGTGAAATAAGGTAGATTTGGAAAAGGAGGTTAATTTGCTATCATCAATCGAGGTAATGCTATTATGAAGTCTAAATTTTTTGATACACGAATGTATACATACAGAGGCAATTACATATAGATTTTTTTTTATAGATATATGTACATAAAATGTGCATAAATAAATAATAAGAAAAACATAAAATAACTCCAAAATAGAGACATCTACATACATAGAGGTATAAACAAAAATTTGAATGCATTAAAGATATTTTTTCAGAGGTTATAAATGAATTTCCAAACAAGGATTAATGTTAACTCACAGTATCAGTGCTTGCTCCTTGGTTGGAACATGTAGAGCTAAGAGCTAATTTCCTTTGACATAGTATCCTACAAAATATTTGGTACATGAATGTATAAATACAAAGTTAGTTACATATAAATTAATATTGATACATACGTGACATATACATATAATAAGTAATAACAAACCATTGAACTACAAAATGGTTATTGAAACTTAAAATGGGGAGCTCACATTTGTGAGAAAATAATGCAAAAAATTCATTTATCAAATGAGATAATGCAAAATTGTAAACCTACTACGAAGATTAAACGAATCTGAACAATTTTTTTTTGGGAAAATATGTTGTAGTTGGAAGCAGATAGTGAGAGTGAGGCTAGATAAAGGAAACTAAACCTACCACATTAGCATGTCCCCCTTGTTGACAGTTAGTAGAGGCATTGCTATTTTCCCCTCGTTCAAAATCTGTAGAGGCCATTGTGCTTTTCCAACTATCCTATATAGTGGAAATCAGAAAGTGCAAGCCAAATATGAGACTCATATTGTGCTTACAAACAATTCATTCTATCTAATGTAAAATAAACAACATTTTTCTTTCCGCAAGCCTGTCCAAGCACAGAATGAATCCAAATAGATGCAGTGATTTCATGCCACTATTTTTATATAAATATTTTTAATATAAATTACATTATCAGTGATCATCATAAGCTGAATATTTTGTTTAGTTTTTTAAAAATTTATACATCCATGATGGGTAATGGTTAGATTGGTTTCCCAACAGAGTAAACAGGGTAAACATAGTATGGTCACCTACCAAAGCATAATGGTTTGAGAAATTTTATCAGATGTTGTAGTTGAAAATTCCATGGTAAACTGTATACAATATGGGAAGCATTGAGAAGGCAGCAGGTTCACGAAAACTGTTAGATCAGAAAGGCTACAATTTGGCAGTATGGGAAGCATATATAAAATGTGGTGTGAGATGAACAAACAGGGTCTACATTGTTCTGCTGGTAGCGCAAAAATTGCTTGGGCACTGCAAGGCAAATGGATCATAAGGTTTTCAAAGTAATTATCAGAAAGTATGGGAATCCATAACCAAAATTTTCTGAATTGGAAGAGAATAGTGAGACAGTACTGAGATTTTCTTGTGAGGCATGAATCTATTTGAGCCTATTGAATATAATCTAAAACATCATGTATGCAAAAAAAATATACAAAGAATCCAAAAGCAATTTTCTATACTATATGATCTGTGAAAAACTCATACGAAGACATGGTTTTATTGTAAATGCCAAATGACCATTAATGAAAAATACATTATGCACTACGTAAACAATTTCGCTACCTGCAAAATCAGATCTCTTGCTGACTGACAGTTGCAAGCACAAAAGAGGACCATGAATGTGAGTAGTGAGTATGCATGCAACATCTAAATTTCACCACTACTCATATTGTAGTAATACATTTCCATACATAAAACACAAATTGGGTATAATTTCCTCAAAATATGGATAAATTTTTAGTGCTTTGTGTGTATTTTTATGATGTTATTTATATTCTATATTTTAACGTCATTCTATTTGTTGTTTGTTAGAACTTAGAATGCATCGTAATTAATGTAACAACTATTATCGTCTTAGAATCATAACTGCCACATAATAATAAAAACAAGATTTTGTTCTTTCTCTGGACAAGTCCTTTACAAATTACTAAAAATTTTAGGCCACCACTGATTTCTAACAACCCAGAAATTTTTAGGCCTCCCACATCCAAAAGTTGGAGACTCGTCATGGTGCTGAAATTAGGCAAGTTCCCATACATATTATTACTTGATAGAGATAAAACACTGAGTTCCTATATGCTGCTAATAGAATGTGGCACATTTCTACTTAAGTTGTTATTTTTCAAGCTCAACAACTCAAAGCTTGGAAGGGTGTTGAACCAATCTAGGACACTCCCATTCAACATGTTATTGTCCAGTACGAGTGACTTGATATTTCTAAGCTGCCTGAACTGGTATGGAATCATTCCTTGTAAGAAATTTGAGGTTAAATTTAGCATTTCCATAGACGGGCATGTGTAGGATCATGGTATGCCAAACTAGGCCTTAAGTGGCAATGAAAATTCAGAAAATTAGGGTTAGGAAAGTTTATTTAAAAATTTGGACAAGTTATCAATATTATATCAAAAATGTTTAAGAAGAGAATCTGTAGAAAATTGAATCTAGTTTCTAAGCTACTATCCCTTCTTTAAAAAAAATATTCTATATGGTGAAATTTCAAATTTCAATGCAGTAGTATGAAAATTTTAGGAAAAAGATAAGAAGAAGGTGTATGTCTGACCACCTTAAACACAATAAAATGATAATATTTTTTTTCAAGATTATAGATATAAGTAGTAGACTCATGTTCATATGTGACATATTTTTTTGTAATTTTTTCCAAGTAAATAATTAATTATGATTTTTCTACTACAACTTTTCCAGAATATAAAACATCTCGTGCCTGACCACCTTAACTTAGTCTAAAATTTATTAAATTGAATTTTTTTTAGTTTTTAATTGTAGTAGGAAAAGCATAGAATGTGACTTGCGTTTTGGATTTAAAAATTGTTATACCATTTGAAATTTATAGTTATTTTTCAATCAGTCTATCTATCAGGACTAAAAATATAAGAAGTGGGTTTATGTCTGACCACCTTAAACATAATCAAATGATAATATTTTTTTACTAGATTCTAGATATAAGTAATAGATTAATGTTTGGATGTGACACGTATTTTTTTGTAATTTGTTTCCAAGTAAGTAATTAATTATGATTTTTATTCTACAACTTTTCCAGAATATTAAAAATCTCGTGTCTGACCACCTTAACTTAGTATAAACTTCATCAAATTGAACTTTTTATGTTTTTATTATAATAGCTGAAGCATAGAATGTGACACATGTTTCATATTTAACAAATGATATACCATTTGAAAGTTATAGCTATTTTTCAATCAGTCTACCAATCAGGACTTCTTTTTCACATCGCCACTTTTTGGCATACCATGATCCTGCACATACGTAGACATTTCAAGATTTTTAGACCGTTGCACATTTTGTTAACCAGTGATATGGCCAGTAAAATTGGCATTTTATGTATAACTTATGTGTTCAACAAAACGTAGATCCATAAAATAGAAATTGTCAATGCAGACCTAAATTGTGCTTATCAAACAAAGCACTCTCAAAATATATTATAAAAATGTATCAGAATTATTACTACAGTGAAATGTAGAGAGACACAGGGTTATAATACTTTGATCTTAGCTGAAGTATAACTTATGTGCTCAACAAAATGCAGATTTGTAAAATAGAAATTGTCAATGCAGACATAAATTGTTCTTATCAAACAGAGCACTCTCAAAATATATTGCAACAATGTATCAAAAATATTACTACAGTGAAATGTTAAGAGGCATAGGGTTATAATACTTTAATCATGGCCCAAGAAAAATATGTGTAACACAAGATATACATGCTAGTATAATAATTGTTTGTGACTTTTGCAATGGCAGATTGTCTTGATTCTGCGGCTCTTGTATGTGTGCTCTGTGACCCCAATCCCATGTTTCTTAACTGTTTAACTCCCATAAAAATAACGAGCAAAATCCCAAAACAATACAATGCCCTTCATTGATAATTATTGTTATTCATCGTCAAATTTGACCATTGGGGGGAACATAATAAATGCAACCCACAAAATATTGCCAAAATAAATTTAAAGCCCCAAGAAAAAGAAAATAGAAAATCAAAAATCAGTGAAATAAACCTTAACTATCCTACCAGAAAAAAAACCCTACCTGAAAGAAGGAAAACTAACGTAGATCTAAATACACTCATTGTTAGCGAAGAAACCCCATAAATTACATGCATAATGAGAAGAAAACCAAGAAATGGATAAAGAAAATCCATGTTCAAGAATTCCAAAAGAAAGATGATCAGTAGAAGCAGAGGAAGTATGGTGGATCACAATGTGGTATGAATTGTCAAGATGAAAATTAGATTACGAAGAGCAAAGTCACAGACGCCCGGCCAGGAAATGTCAGGGACATGGATGGGAGTTTTAAATGCACGGCTGGGAAAGCTAGGCGCATGGATTGTAGAAAACCAATAAGCTTAACATTTAACCTACAAGAAGAAATACAAAGTTGAATGTAGAAACAAAAATAAATATGATGAATTATGGAAAACCATAAACTTAACATGTATCATGCAATGGAAAAACCCTAAAAAATAACCATAACAGAATTTAATACAGTTAACCTAGCATCGCCCAAAAGGCCTAACAGATGAAAATTACAAATCCACATTAAAATATCTAAGGATAAGAACCATTAATGTTCATCTTTTAAATGCTGAAAATTGGAAAGATAGTTACTAACATGGTAAACAAGAAGGTTAATATTAGGAAAATGATGGTAGAAGTTATACATCATCGCATATGATCATTAGACTGAACAAAAAAATACAATCCACAAATCATCTACCAAAAGAATTTAATATAGCTAACCTAGCATTGTCCAAAAGACCTAACAGATTAAAATTACAAATCCATGTTAAAAGATCCAAGGATAAGTCCATTAATGTTCATATTTTAAATGCTGAAAATTGGAAAGAAAGTTACTATCTGGTAAAAAAGAAGATTTATATTAAGAAAATGATGGCATATGTCATCCATCATCACATATGATCATCAAGCTGAACAAAAAACTACAACACACACACAACATCTGCCAAAATAATTTAAACCCCCCCTCCCCAAAAAAAAGGAAACAAAAGATCTAATAGTAAAATCCAGATAAACAAACCTTAAATATCGTACCCAAAAAAGAACCCTTTCTAAAACCCGATGCTTAAGGGAAAGAAAAAAATAAAAATGTGTGTTTCCTGACATAGTAGAGCTCCTAATGTAGATCCAATTACACTCTTTCATTGTCACCAAAGAGAAGCATCAAAAACTCCCATAAAACACACATGTAGTGAGAAGAAAACTGATACTGAACACAGACATAGTGAAAAATAAAGAGATTAGGTAAAGTAGAGGAAAACTAGATCAGTTCAAGACATCCATGAAAAATAGATCCCTTCAAAACATCCACGAAAAAATAAATCACTACAAAGACGTCCAGAGGAAAAAGCAGAGGTAATGCCGAGCACATGGATGGGGTTTTCAAATGCTGGGAAAGGTAAGTTCATGAATGGATTTTCTAATGCTTTACAACTTAAAAAAAAATACTTAAATCATGATTGGTGCTTTTGAGAAACAAAACTTCGAAGAAGATTTTTGGCCCAGAAAATAATTGTGGAACGAACTGTTTCAACGCATTTTAATCAATGGCTTCGTAGGATTTGTATAGATACATGAGTGGTTAAGGTCTTATTATAGAAATCAACTACAAAGTTTCTTAATTAAATGTATATGGAGCCATCAAAACATAAAGTGTTATTCGGTTGCAACAGCTGAGGACAAGCATTCAAAATGTGGAAGTAAGAACAAGGTGTGTGAATAATTTTTTTTCTGATATAGAACATCAATGAAATAACAAAGAACATAGATATATAAAATAAAACCGATTGAAACAAAACCACCTTCATGTCATAAGATTAAATTGAAAACAAAAAATCAAAATAGCATACCTGCAAGACACTGTTGCATTCGATTTCTTCTGCCATCAAGATACTGTTGCATTCAATTTCTTCTGCCATCTTTGTTTGGAATGAGTATTCTTTGTTCTAATTCCTGCATAAATATCTTCGTTTGCAGTAGCTAGGGTTAAAGATAAGGAAAGTGTATAATAAATTGCCATAAAAAATAGACGATAGGATAAGAGGCACAAAAAATAAAGGAAAAAATAGACATAAAACATGCAGATAACAAATTAGGAAGCCAAAAAAATTAGGTAGATAACAAATTAGGAAGGCAAAAAGATCTCTGCAGAAAAGAGGGAAAAAAAAACAGATAGAGCAAAAAATCATGAAACATTTCTGGTGCTGGAAAAACTTTTATGGGAGGGGCTGACAACTTTCACTTAAAAAGTTTTTTTTATGGGAGCTTTTCTCCCACACAAAGCCTATCAGCTTAAAAATCTTTCTTCTAAATACATAGTAAAATAATAAATATTAAAAATCTTAACTATTTTTTAAAAACATTTTTTTGGACTGCAATTTTTGGGTGTCTATATTGAGATCATCTAGGAATAGAATTTTGTTAAGATCTCCATACAAATTTTAAAGTGTGGTCCAAAGAGAACAAATACACTCAATGTGTGATAGATCCCATGATGTGTAGTTGTCAACACTAAGATCAATTAATTCTCAGACATGATCATTCTTATTTACCAACACAAATTTCTACTATTGACTACCCAGTTTAGTAGTGATTTAGGGTGTCATCCCATAGGGAGTTGTGTTCTTCCAAGGTGATGAAAGAGATATATTTGTTATACCCATTATTGACCTAGATTGACTACCACATTAAAAAAAATTGCAATGTTATGTGGTCTTTTATTTATAAGATTCCTATGCTAGACCTCCAAGACTAGTTTAAAAAATGATAGTTTTATAAGTTGAGTTCAAATGTGTTGACACCCACTAGATAGATCAATTTAGATCCCATTCACAAGTTACATCAATAGAAATTTTTCTTATTTACATAATAATAATTAAAAATAACCTATTTTATTGCAAAGAAAAGGCATCATAAAGTTGGTCGCTTAGACTTGCTCATAATGGGAGATATCAGGTCTCTACTAGGTCATGATTCAGTAGGTAAAAGATGTCATTTAGGTGGTGTAACTAATGGTTCACACAAAATTGATGGTTCATAGATAGAGTAGAGTAGGGGTATAGGTGGGAAATGCATCTAATGCCAGTGTGGAGATCAAGTGATGTCTCTAGGTGGCGGTAGAGGAAGGATTAGGTGGTAGGAAGGTAATGTTATTGGGGGTGGTGGTGGGATTATATAAGGCTACAAGTGTAGTTTTAGAGTGGAATTGTGGCTTTCTAGAGGTGTCATTGTTAATGGTGGTGGTATAAATTACTAGTGCAAATAATTAATAGTGTTCATAAGGTAATATTGAACAATGTTTGAGCATGACTTCATAGAGGTTGTATGATTAGTTTCATGTTCATGTATCATGAAATTGCACCAAGATATAAAAAATAAAAATAAAAATGAATTATAATTACATATGATATAGATAGTTAATATCTAGAAAAAAAGGTGTAACAAATGTGAAAATGTTTATAAACAAATGAGATAAGGTCAAATACATTAAAATGTGTGTATATGGATCTATCACATGAAATAATATGCAACTAAAAGATTCACCCATGTAACCACATGTTATTTTATTCATTGATGTAACTGTATGATACCCATGAGTTATAACACACAACTTATTAATCTACCCATACAACCGATTGTAATAGATTTATTAATTCATTGCAGCTATATGTGAAATATATTTAATGGATGTAACCTCATATGACCAATGAATTTATCCATAAAACATATATAAAAATGAATTATCTATTAATTTACTTTAACAACTCAAAAAATTAGTACTATAATAGTACAACCCATATATTTCTTTAATTACCTATTGCATGAAACACATTAGTACCTATTCATAACTTCCAGTAAAATAAATATTTTTCATATGTTAAGAATAGAATAAAAATAAATAACAAATACAAACATGTTAGGAACTTTTAAAAATATCTTTCAAACTACGCCAGTTGTCCAACCCGCGATGAAAAACAAAGTAGCATTTTCCAGCGTACCGTTTGCAGAGAAGAATCATGCCAGATCTATCTTCCATGACAAAGCCATTGTTCAACCGGTCAAACCATTTTTCGTAAACCCTCGCTTTCATTTTTTGAACCACAAGCATTATGAGGGTTTTCAAACCTATGATTCTGGGGAAACCTCAAAAAAGACCACCGATGATGGCCATCCACCTTCACTTTTGGGTAAAACTGACAAATATTTCAAAAATAATTTTGAGCGGGAAATGGGGAAGCCCAAGATTCAAAATCTGAAAATACTACCTTCAGGAAAACATGGATACCGACACAGGTTCAGGGAACTCCTCAGAGAGAAGCAACCGATTTTCAATATTTGTGAAGGCACCCCACCGGCATCCCCAAATCTCAAACATGATGATCCATCAAGAGAAAGTATGATCAGCTAATAGGGTCTATACAACCGCCTTTTGTGGGTGATTGCCCTACTCAAGCCCCCTTAATTCCAAATAAAGTGAAGCAAGTCTAGCAAAAGAAAGATACCCAAATCTATATCAAATAAGCTCCAAACACTGCCTCCATCACTATCCCAGATAAGATGCTACAGGATCACATTGGCACACTTCGGCATTTGGCTCTGATAGGTAAGCTCTCTACAAATCATATATCATTTACTGAAATTCAAGCATGGGCTACATAGACGTTTGTGGGTTTAAAAGACATATTTTATGTAGACCCAATATCAAAATATTTAATACTCATTTTTCATTCCAAAGCAGACAGAGACTTGGTTCATAAGTATAAAAGTTGGTTTTGTAAATGATTGGGCCTCTTTACTATGTGTACGCCTCTCTCTCCGGTTTCCCACAGCTTTCCAAGGGCAAGGGTTAGTAGCCAAGGTTCACAATTGAATGCAAATCTATTACGCAATAACTACTAAACGAATAATCGAAACATGAGCAATAAAATGTACAAACAAGAGAAAGGAAGACAAACGAATGCAAACCCTTCGATGCTTGAAGCTTCTATTGTTTCTCTCTACTCCTTCCGAAACGCTGTTCTTGATGCTCAATATTGGCTGGGCACCGTCTATGACTTGAGAAGCGTCGAGAATTTGATAATTGCAATGTGTGTGTGTGATCGCAGGATGGCCTGAATGCTGACAGAGTAATGGCGCTTGTAAACTTGAAATCCTGGATCCTTCAAATGGTTA
>MU227854.1:44905-59884 GCA_018584345.1 Thuja plicata
GGAGTGTGACTTTGGTTAACCTCACTCTCTCTTCTACCCATGTTTCATTTGACTTCACCCTTGGAGGGTTAGGAAGTGGTTTAGTTAGGTTTGGTTAGAGTTACCTTACCCTTGGGTTAAGCCTTTCAAATCTTGGAGGTTTTCCTATTTAGGGGAGATTTTAGGATGAGTTGAGTGTTCACCCACTCTCTACCCTTAGAGACAGAATCCAGTTTGAAGGAGCCTTTGGAGAAGGAAGCTTAGGAAGGATAGCTCAACACCTTTCCTCTTCACACCTTAGCTTGGATTAAGGTTGGAATTCTTTTAAAAGTTATTGTTATGTTTATGTATGTGTTCTTGAGCTCAAGGACTCCATTAATGGAGTCATATGGTTTTCTTGAAGCTTTTATTTTTTTGTTGGAAATTGCTTTATTTGTTACTCAATGTGTTTACTATGTGTTAATTTCGAATGGGGCTTCAAGGTACACTCACCCTTGGGAGGGCAGAGTAGCCTTGGAGGGGTAGCTGAAAATGATTCCTGTTAAGTGTAGAGTCTCCCATGCGAGGAGGGATAAACTTGGGGTAACGTGATACCCATGAAGCCAAGATGGGCCTGAGGGCATTTAGGAGGTATAAGGAGGTTATCCAGGACATCATCTTGCAAAGATGGTCCTTATCAAGTCCATGTGAGGCTTGTGCATTATTTGTGATCTTGGCTTTCTCCTTCAGTGAGGTCTACCACTACCCCTGTTTCTGAAATGTTTCTTGGAGATACTTCCTCATGTACATCCTGTTGTTGGGAAGTCTTCTTGTGTTTGAAATCTCTATTTTATTTTCTGCTTATTGAGTGTTCTGATTGTAGCCCGTTCCAGATTGGATCTCCAAGCTCGGGGGTGGCCTTGTAAAGGCCTAGGTTTGGTGGTGAGCATCCCTGGTTAACTCCCTTTTATCAGGATTAGCTAGAGGGAGGAGCTTACAAGAATTACCCTTATGGACTAATGTGGACAACTGTAATTTGGTCATTTGTAATCTATGATGTTCTTAAGGATTCCATCCCCCTTTATTTTGTAATGAATTATTATGAAATTTGTAAAATTATATGTATGTAAACTTTCCTACCATATTTTAGATGGAGGATCAATGGAATGTAACCATAATTCATTTTACAATTTGAAAACAGATTTGAGGTATATATATATATATATATATATATAATAATAAAAAAGTAAGTGAGAAAATCTATTTGTCTATTATGTCATTGTTAAAGCTAAATAGTAATTCCTTAAAAAAAAAGTGGAAGTTTAATAAAAGGATTAGTGTTTTTCTTGTTATGTTCTTAGAGCAGAAATATATTTTCTTTCTAACACTTGATAGATTTTAGCAAAATTTTTACAAAAAAAAGAAGTATGAATTTAAATTTTCTTCCACCAAGATGTGGAGAATGAATTATAGAATGCATCCATGTTATTTTTTTTAAAAAAAAAAAATTATTTAATAATCGTTGTTTAGTAAAATACAGTCAGTTTTTCACCAGAGAAATTATTATTAAATTAAAAAAAAAACTTAGGTATATTTTATTTTTAAAGTAAGAAACTCTTCCTTTTTAAATAAAATGTTTTAAGGAAAAGTGGTGGATTAGTAATAAAAAAAATTAAAAATCAAATTAAACAAATAATGTTGGGGAGGGCCGAAACCCCCCCAAACCCGTCGACGCTTTGTATTCTCGTGGGGGCCGCGCGGCCGCGGGCCACCCACTGTGTATAACACAATGGGTAGGCACCACCGACCGGCGTCGGCCGCCCCACATCCACCCCTGTGCGGGGGCTACAATACCCGCGGGCAGTGGTGCCGCCGGTTGCGGCCAGCACCGCTCCGCCCCTTTTGTTTCCCCTTGATGCCGCTGCTCCGGTTACCTCGCTGCCCCGGCGCTCGGCTGATCACCGCGCCACCAACCGCAATCCCTCGCCGCCTCTTCCTCCTCCGCCGCCGCATTTCGTCCGGCCGCCTCTCACTTTCAAATTAATTTTTTTTGAAAATTTCGCTTCATCTTGTTTATTAAATGTGGCATGTTAGATTAGATTTTTTTTATATTTGATTTACTAAATTGGATTGTATAAATAAATTTGATCTATATATGTAATTATATTATAATCTTTTTTTTTTGGATAAGTTAGTCTTAGATTATTGCATAGGGTAATATTGTTTATTTTCTTTATATATCTGCAATGTTATTTCTTTTTGTTATTAATATTATTTATAGTGAATTGTTAAGTATGTTTATATTTTTATATATTGTTAGAGGGGTAATTTTGTTTAGAATTAAAAATTAAGTTGGAATTAATTAAATAGTTAATTTCCCAATGATTTAATTGTTTTCTCTTAAGATGTTAAATAAATTAAGTATAGTTTTGCAATATTAAATAAATGTTCTTTTAGGGGATTTAATTTAATTGTTTATATTAAAGTTATAATGCTTAAATGAATAGGTATTAAGCTTATATTCGTTAAATTTTTAATCTTATCTTTTATTTTAATTTTAAAACCTAGGTAACATTTAATCGTCTAACGGGTCTTAGCACCCCGTTTATCTCCGCAATATACACCTTATAAGGGTATTATCACTACCTTTGACCAGTGTCGTGTAGGGTTGACTTTTGGTTAACCGTAAGTCAAACTCCCTCTAATCGTCCTGATTTTCATCCCTGTTGTTCCTTGTACCTGTTGGACCCTAGGGTTTCAGTTTTGAGCCTTAGGGAGATAGTTGACTTTTTGGTCAACCTAGGTTGACTTTTTGGTCGACTGCCTCATTTTGTGCACCTATGACTTCCATAGCGCTTAGTAGACCCTGGTGACCCTCCTTCATGTATTTCAAAGATTGTTTGACTTTTGGTCAACCCTAGTTGACTTTTAGTCAAACTGTCTTGGTTTGCGTGAATGAGACTTCCTTATGGTCTAGCGAACCCTAGTTTGTACCATTCACTTATTTCAGAGTTTAGTTGACTTTTGGTCAACCCTAGTTGACTTTCGGTTA
Organism: Thuja plicata; assembly: GCA_018584345.1. Classification (NCBI taxonomy): domain Eukaryota; kingdom Viridiplantae; phylum Streptophyta; class Pinopsida; order Cupressales; family Cupressaceae; genus Thuja; species Thuja plicata. Next base: position 47,916 of record MU227854.1, read on the forward strand.
ACTACCTCAGTTTGCGTGTAGTTCCAGTTTGGAGCTTAGTCATCCTTTAGGATAGCTGTGAAAGCTATCCCTCTCCTTGAGACCCTTTTTGGTTTCATTTATCCCTTTGAACCATTTTGCATGCACATGAATACCCTTATGTTGGTTTGGGTATCCTATTTATGTGCGTTATTAAAAAAAATTTGTTCGTGTGCTTTTGCCCAACTTTTGGGCATGACATAGGAGTATTGGTGGAGACCTATTAAAGTATATTCTGTTAAGAGCTTTAGCAACACTGTTGAGTGCACACTTGGTTAAGACATTTGTTGTTGGACTGTTAAATCCACCTTCCTTGAAAGGATTTTTACACTTTGCTCCACTTGTTAGAATGATAGAAAATTACAAATTGACCTGGTAAATGCAATCTCCTATTGCTGATACAGATCCAATTTAGTTTACATAATAACATTATCACCTAATTGTTATTGATTAATACCTCTGATTATCGGTATGCTTTATTCTTGGTTCTTGCTAACCAAATTCACCTTTTTTTGTTCTTGTTCTTGAAAATCTCAATCTGATCCATAGATGTACTCGCCTGATTCATTCATGTTCTCCTCTCTCTTCATATCATCTATTCATCCATAATAATGAATGATTGCATCATCTATTTATAGATGGATTGACTTCATCAAGTTTCGATAAAAACAATGTTAACTCTAAGATCAGGTTTACAACTTATACCTAGATCTCCCAGTCTATGTGTTTTAAATCAGTTAGACTAATTAAAGAACTTACATTCATGTATCTTATCCCTAAAGAAACGGATTTAAAACAAGTAGATATCCTATAAATAGAATATACTTGCTTTATTTGACATGGAAGTCAAGTCCACTTTTTGTGGGCTGCAACTGAATTTCGGTTCTATCTGTCGATCATGCTTGACTGTCCTTTGGTTTTGTTCTATTGGTTGCACTTAACTGTCTTGTTGGTTTACACTGTATCTTGCATATCGGCTTCCTCTGTCAGGTTCCCCTTTATCTTTCTGCTTTGTGATTTTGGTTTACAAACTAAGTTGTATCATCGGTTCTCTTTACACTTAGTCATCTTTGGCGATCTCTTAATATCTGATCTTTAGTTTGCTTAGTCCTTTTTTTTGCTGTATACTTACCGAAAGTGTAGTTTTCATACTAATGGAAAATTAATGTCATCATTTTTAGTCTAGGAAGTTAAGATGTCGTACCAAACTTTTGCGCTTCTAGTTGATAGGATTTTTCCCAGGGTGAGTTTTCTTTATAGTGAAGCAGATGGGCCCTCTAGTGGTTTGGCTACTATCTAGAACCCGGGTGAGTTGTCTCACAATGTTGTGGCTTTATCTCATAACTATCTTGTGGTTTTTTTTATCTAGAACCATGTTTCCTAGTATTTGTCTAATATTTATGCTTCCAATGTTAGGAGTGACCGTAGTAGGATATGGGAGAAATTTCCAACCTCATGTTAGCTCATATGAGGTACCCCATTATGTATTCTTGGGATTAAAATACAACCCTTTTTCCCTTAGAGAATATTGGTGGCACTTGGGATTACTTCGAAAGTATGCAAGACCTGGCAGATTGTATAATAATAAATGACTTGATTGATATTGATTTGCATGGGCTGGCTTTCACCTAGTCCAACAACAGAAAGGGAGAATAGTTGATTCAAGTTAGACTGGATAGATGGATGATCTCAAGTCGTTGGGATATCTCTCTGATGGTGAACCTTTATCACCTCCCCAGAACAATGTCTAATCATTACCCCCATATGCTTAATTAGGAGGAGAAGATTGGGAGTGGGCCCTGCCCATTTTAATATAAAATAATGTGGCATTCCCACCTAGAGTTTAAAGACTGTATCAGATGTTGGTGGAATGTTCCTATCAGGGCGTTAGCCTTGTTTAGAATATCTAAAAAATTATAAATGATCAGGAAGGAGGCCCAATGGTGGAGCAAGACAACATTCAGAAACATATTTCAGAGAAAAAAAGAGATAGAGGAAAAACTTAAAAACTTCCAAATGGGGATGGTTGAAGGGGATTCCTCCTGGAGACATCACTATGAAAAAGAAGCATGGAAAAAGAAATGGAAGGAGAATCTAAAGAGGTAAGAAATATACTAGAAGCAAAGGTCACAGGTCCGATGGCTCAAGGAAGGAGATAGAAATTCGGCCTTCTTCCACAGGTCCTCTTCAAATCATAAAAGAAGAAATACTATTCAATCCATAAGGAATGATGAGGATAGAAAGTTAATGGAGGAGGAAGAGATACGCAATTATGTTGTTGAGTTCTTTTAGGAAACTTATAGATGCCTAGTTCGGGAGGATTCCATGGAGATAACTAATTGGGTCCTAGAGGCTATTCTGCTTGTCATTAGTGAGGTGAAAAACGAGGAGTTGTTATGTCAAATTTTAGAGGAGGAGGTTAAAAATGTTTTGTTTTCCATGGGTGCCTATAAATCTCCTAGTCTGGATGGCTTTCCCCAACTTTCTTCCAATATTTTTGGGAGGTGATCAAGTATGAATTGATCCATGCACTCATGATTTTGTTAGGACAGGAAACATCTTGAAGAAACTTAATAATACTCATATTGTGTTGGTCCCTAAGATTCTTAATCTGAAGAGTCTAGGGGATTTTCATCCCATTAGCCTGTGTAACATAGTTTACAAGATTCTAGCCAATAGGATTAAACCACTATTATGTAAAATCATTAATCCTATCCAAAAGGGTTTTGTTCCGGGCTGACAAATTCTGGATGCTGTGATAACCTCCACAAAATTATTCATTCTATGGAAAAAATAAAAAATCCTAGGATGGTGCTGAAGTTGGATATCTCTAAGGCTTATGATAAAGTATTTTGGGGCTTCTTGTATGAGGTTTTGAGGAAATTTGGTTTCCATGATAGATTTATAAAGGTCATAAGGGTGGCGGTTGAAACAGTGGACTTTTCTGTGCTGGTTAATGGCTCGCCCTAGGGTTCATCTAACTAGAGCGGGGGATCAGACAAGGGGACCCTCTCTCCCCTTATCTATTCCTGATGGTGGCAGAGGTGATGGCTCAAAAAATCCTGGACCTGAAAAATGTTGGAATTATTGTTGGTATTAAGCCGACCTCTACTCTTCCCCTGGAGGTTATCCAGCAATTTGTGGTTGACACTTTCCTCTCTGGGAAGTCCTATATTAGGGAAGCTAGGGAATGGAAAACATTGTTGAATGACTATGAAGTGGCTTCAGGACAACAAATTAATTAATGTAAGAGCAAAATTTACGTATTTAATACTGAGCATAGAATGCAACAGAAAATTTTAGATTTCATTGGTTGTAATGGGGTTGAGCTTTTAGATTCCTACCTAGGTCTCCCACTCACAGTTAAGGAGGTCTCAGACTAGTTCTGGAACACTATCCTGGAGAAAATGCAGAAAAGGTTGGTGGGATGAAAGGGAAAAGTTCTCAGTAACCCAGGGAAATTGTAATTATTATCAGCGGCTCTCCAAGGTATTCATGTCGACTTCCTTTCTCTATTCAAAATTACTAAAAGAATGGTAGAAAATCTTGAACTTATTCATAGGAAATTTCTATGGACAAGGGTGGAGGAAAAGGATAGAATGAGCTTGGTCAATTGGGATACGGTTTGTCAACCTAAAGTCAAGGGTGGTCGGGGAGTGAGGAAACTAAAATATTTAAATAAGGCCTTAATTACCAAGGTGGGTTGGTAGCTCTTTACGGGTTCCACAGACTGGTGCAGAATTATGAAGGTTAAGTACTTCAACTCCTCTCAACTCTATTTAAGCCATGGGTTACTAGTTGGTTCTAAGATTTGGAACTTTATTTCTAAGTGCAAGGGTGTCTTAAAAGTTGGGATGAAATGGATTATGGGAAATGATAATCGGATTAGATTCTGAGAGGATTGGTGGATAGGTGATAAACCCCTTGGTAAGGATAGGTGATATATCTCGTGATCAGAAATGGAAAATGTTGGCGGAAGCTTATAATGACCAAGCTTAGGTTCCCCATTGTATTTCAAAGATTCAAAAGTTATTGGAGGGTGTCAGAATCCCTCTCTCAGATAGAAGACAAAATTGTTTAATGCCATAACATGTCAGGGGATATCACGGTCAAATATGCTTACTTAGTTATTTCCAAGAACATGGTGGATGAGAAAATGTGGGGAAGTATTTGGAATTCCCAGTTGATCCCTAAAATATTTTTTTCTAGTAGGCGGCTATGCATGGCAAGATCCTCACTTTGGACAACCTCCAGAAGAGGGGACTCCATTTGGTTAACCGTTGTGTGATGTGTAAAAATCAGGAAGAGACCATAAATAATCTCTTAATCCATTGTCCCTTTGAAGTTAATGTGTGGTCAAGAATCATGGACAAACTGCAGTTGAAGTGGGTGTTCATAAAGAATGGCAATCAATTTGTGACTAATTGGAGACACCATTCTGTTCATCCTCTCATTTTTTAATCTAGAAAATGTTACCCCCGCATGTGTGTTGGAGGCTTTAGAAGGAAAGGAATAATAGGTTTTTTCAGGGGGAGGAAAGTGATATTGAAGGTACGGTTAGAATTACTGTCAATCTGTTGAGCGAGAACCTTGAGACTTACGAGTGGAAAGTTCCCAACTTCCCCCTAGGGATGAGGACTATATCTTTTCAAGGGAATGAAAGCTTTCTAAATCCTTTTTTGAATTTGATAATTCTAAGGTGTTGTGAAGGAGGAATACCCATTAGACCTCCCAGTTGACATGTACTACAAATTTAATTTTGATGGGGCTGCTTGCAGTGGGACTGGTGTGGGCGGAGGTATTATTTGGGATCATCATGGGAGGATGCATATTGCTAATGTGGTTAACCTTGGGATAGTTACCAATAATGTAGAGGAGATCTCGGCCTTATTATCGGGTCTTAAAGTTGTTTTTGTTGTGGGAATTGGGAAGTTGATTATCGAGGGTGACTTGAAAATTGTGATTGAGATGATCAAAGATAACTTTGAGGCTAGTTGGAATATGTCTATTCTACTACAAGATGTTTGGATGTTTCTCCCCAGGCTTGAGGAATTCAATCTACATCACATTTATAGAGAATGGAATGTGGTGGCAGATGCGGTGGCAGCCACAGGTTTAACCATCCATGGGATCAAGTGTTGGAGAAATTTAAGGTCACTAACAATGCATACCAAAATGCTCGTTGGGAGGGAAAGTAATAATAAATCCTAATGAGGAGGTACATTGTTGATGATTCTTATTGGTGGAGAAAGGTGGCTGGCAGAATTATGAGAAGCTGCATGAATTAAAATTTCAAATGATAAGAAGGAAACAAAATTAATAATGGTAACTCGTAGATAAGAGGGGTTATTGTTACTATAGATGGTGGTTGTATGGGGAATTTTAAGAGCAAAGATAGCGTGGGGATTTGCACAAGATACATGACTAGTGAAAAGATGACCAGGCTTTATGATCATATTAATCCCAAGATTTGCAATCATATTATTTTATGGGTTTTTATTCTTTTTAAAATGCCTACTCATGTGAACAGTACTTTCTTAGTTCAAATTACCAGCTTTTCATTTTTAAGATTAGATTTACCACTATTCTGCATTCGTTGGTTTTCTACAATGATTGTTTGAACTGGGATAGGTTCTGGACTATGTTTAGTGTTGGGATTTTAGCTGTGATGTCTTTAGAGTCTTAGGAGGAAGTGCAACTCTCAAAGAATAGCGCAGAGATGGGAGAGGATATGGTCAGGGTTGAACCACAAAAAATCAAGGATGGGTTTCTTAAAAACCCTTGTGTCATCATGTACTTGAAAGAAGGTGGATTTTCCCCTTACATGGAAGCCATGGAGGGAAACGATGAAATCATCTTAATGCAGTTTTTTGATTCTTGGGAAGAACGTAAGGTTACCATAAATGGTATCACCTTCGAGAAAAAATAAAGAAGTGATAGCTCAAGCTACGGGTTTATCCTTGGAGGGAAGAAAGTGGAGGAAGGTCACCAAGAGCAAGGATGACACTAGCATTAACTAATTCTTCAAAAAAATGGAGGTTAATGTTCGTTTCCATGGGGGCTGCAAATGCGACAAGCTACCGGAACCATGGAATGAGGTATGCCTAATTCTGATGAAGTATCTCACTCTTGAAGGTCATTTTGGGACCTGCTACAATTATCATTTCCCATTGTTAAATCATTTCCGCTATAATGAAGAGACATGCATCCCTTTCTTTCTATTGTGTTCTTTCGAAGCTTCAGTTATGGATTTGAGGATGAAGAAAAAAACCAAGAAGAATTATTGTATCCTCCACCAAGGGCTTATCCTTTGGTTATATAATTTTCACCGAGCCATGTGTCCGTCCAGAACTGTTGTCATGCAAGAAATGAATACCATCCTTGCCAATAACCCTAAAGAGAAAGTTGCTTCCCTGTCTCAATCTACTTCATCCTCTAAAATGCCTATCCTCGCTGGGAAAATTATAAAGATACTCGTCAGGGTCCCACTGGTAAGGTGGGGGAAGTACAGATCGACATTGACTCTGCGGAGGAAGACGAGGATAATGATAGCAGAAGGAGGTCCCACAGAATTGCTTCCAACTCCTAAGTCAAGCAGAAGATGGTTAGGAAAAGGTATCTTGAGGTGGACGAGGAAGAGGTGGAGTCTGAGGGGGAAGAAGGGAGGAAAAAAGTGAAAAGTGAAGAAAACAAGAAGGGGAGAAAGATAAAAATTAAGGAGGTGGAAACCTACGACTAGGAAAAGGGCAAAGCTACCTCGACTAGGGAGGGAGGTGAATGAAGCCAGGAGTCCACATAGGTGTCTGCTAGTCTCAAACTTACCATTGTGGACTTTTCAAGAAAGAAAGTGTCAGGAGGAAATAGAAAAGAGTCTCCTCTTGCTACTACTTTGCCTTGGGCCTATCAGACGAGGCTACTGCTAAGAAGCACATTGAGGGGAACAAAGTTGGTACCTCGAAGGATAGAAATTAGGACCTTAAGTCGGATTTGCATGAAATGAAGGATGATCTTTTGAGGCTACAAGGTAAGATCCAGGACCTTGGTACTAACTAGGAAGATTTACAGCTTCTACAAGGTGAAATCAAGGAACTTGGTGCAAGTTTCAATAGGCTGGCAAACTTTGCAGTGAAAGTGATGCACTTGGTGGCCATGACTCTCCACCTCCTCCATCAGGAGAGCCTGAAGACTTTGACGACAGAGAAGGATGATGGGAATTTGTTCTAGTTTATGGCAGAGGACTGGTTGAAGCTGTTGCTCAATGATGGGGTGAAAAACTCCAAATGACTTTGCATATAATTTTATGGTGTCTTTAAAATTTTATTACTGGTGGCCGGCCTTTAAGGGCCAATTATTTATTGTGTTTATTACTATGTTATACACTTATCTAAGACTAATAATGGTAGGTGGTTTTATGCTAATGTTCGGGCTATTTGGGACTATGGTTTTAACTTAGCTAGAATTGTTCTTGCTAGTGATCATAGGTGGGTTACCAATTTTGCTGTTAATATGGGTCCTTTGGTCACTCCTTTCATGTTTTTTATTTTAAAGAAGGATATTGGCTGAGGGTGTGCTGGTGTTGTTAATGTGTTGTTAGTGTGGCACTTCTTGTGCTTGCTATATCTTTTGTAATGGGTCAAGCCCCCTTGTTTTGATAGCTTTTTAATCAAAAACATGTTTAATCAAAAACATTTTTTATTCGATGCCTAATATTAAAATTATTGAGGATCAAATTAACAAATACCTTAAAAACTATTGGAACATGCTCAACTAGCTAGTCTTCACCCATAATTACAAAAAAAAAATTACTCTTACCAATATGATGTCTCAATAACATATTTATTGTTAAGATGTCATAGTAGATCCTTGAAATAGGGATAGGTGATAACTAATAATACTATAACAAATACAATGGCTCACTAACACATTTAATGTTGAGGAATCATGATAGACTTTTGAAAACACTCTAGATAAAACTAAACATTTAATATATCTTGATGCATAATATAACATCATATAATTTATTAAATCGATTAGAATATTATCTACTAGCAAGATATAATATCATATATTTAATTATTATTAATAGTAATTATCCCGTGACTAATAAATACTATTTGTAACACAATATTTAATCCTGTCCTCGGAAGTTGTAATGTGAAAATGAATCGAAGAAAACTATATTTAATCCTCTCGTTAAAAGATGGAACGTGGAGATGGGTTGACTAAATTCAATCGGAGCATGAAAACGTGGAGCGCTTAATATTGACGTATCGGGTACCGCATTAACGAGCTTTCTAGTCGTCGACAGTTGCGCCGAGCTTTGAATATCCAACTTCGGGAAAGACAAATAATGCGAACCAAAGGCTTGACTGACAGCATTAACGAAGAGCTCCTAGTCTCTCGACACGCGTCGTTATTCAATTCGATACTCTGGACTTTGCTTTTCTATATAACTCAGCCAAGTCTTTTCTAAAAGCAGTAAGATGGAAATGAGTATGGATACTTCTAAGCTTTTCTCATTCTTCTTGCCATTCTCACTTTCAGTAACTCTTCCTCTCATAGCACTCATTACTTGTTTTTATTTCTTCATTGGACGGAAAGCAAAGGCAAAGGCAAAGCTGCCGCCGGGTCCTCGAGGGCTGCCTGTTTTGGGTAACCTGCTGGACCTCGGTTCGAATCCCCACCAGTCTCTTCACGCTCTTTCCCAGCGCTATGGCGGTCTCATGTATCTCAAAATGGGCACCACTCCCGCCATTATTGCTTCCTCTCAGGAGGCCGCTACTGCCATTCTCAAGACATTTGATTCCGATTTCTCCAACAGACCGCGGAACGGCGCAGCGGCAGCGGATATTCTCATGTACAATCGAAGCGACATCACCTGGTCTTCCCAATGGCCTTCCCTACGAAAGCTCTGTATTTTCCACCTCTTGAGCCCCAAATGCCTGGAAAAGTGGCAGGAGTCCCGAGAACAAGAAATGGCGCTGGTTCTCGCCTCCATCTTTAGACTTCGAGCTACCGCTGTAAATCTCGGAGATTTTGTTAATGTCTTTTCTGGTAATGTTATTGGACAGATGACGCTCAGGATGAGACTCTTCGACGAAAATAACGCAGAAGCTGAGCATTTCAGAGAATTAATGGACGATTTCTTGAGAACGGCTGCTCGTTTTCGGATCGGGGATTTCGTTCCTTTCTTGGAGCGGATTGGGTTGGGCGGTTCTCTTCATGGATTGAAAAGCCTGCACAAGCGCCTTGATGAATTTCTGGTGAACAAGATGGAAGAACAGAGGCGCATGCCTCTGTCCAGCGAGGACGATGGGAACAAGGACTTTCTACAGATTCTGCACGAACTCAAATATAATTCTGCTGGAGAGGGCCGACAGCTTTCCGAGTCTAACATCAAAGGGATTTTACTGGTACGCACTGCAACCCATTAAGTTTCAGTAAAATCCTGATCTTTTTCCCCCAATTCTCACCGTCTTTGTTGATTTTCGCAGGACATGATTTCGGCTGGAACGGACACGGCTACCCGAACGGTAGAATGGGCGATGTCAGAGCTGATCCGCCATCCTCATCTGATGAAGAAAGTGAGAGAGGAAGTGGATTCAGTTGTTGGAATGGAAGAGAGAGTAACAGAATCTCATCTTCCTCAGTTGAAGTATTTAAAAGCGGTTGTAACAGAAACTCTGAGACTGCATCCGCCAACGCCGCTGATGCTCCCTCACGCATCTCCAGAATCTTCAAGGGAAATCATGGGACATTTCATTCCCCCTAATTCACACGTAATGGTGAATGTGTGGGCCATAGCAAGAGATCCAAAAGCGTGGGAGAGGCCGCTGGAGTTTGATCCGGATCGCTTTGTTGAGAATCCCGTTAATCTGGATGGACGAGATTTCCGAATAATACCGTTCGGTGCAGGGCGCAGAATGTGCCCGGGATATAATCTGGGGCTTCGTATGATACAATTTGCACTTGCAAGTTTAATTCAGGCATTTGATTGGTCGCTTCCATCTGGTAAAGAAGCCCAAGATTTGGACATGGGAGAGAAATATGAATTGTCGATTCGTAGGGAAGAAGGTCTCACCCTATTTGCCACTCCTCGTCTGCCTACCCATCTCTATGATACTCCACAAAGAGAGGGTCACATTTAGTTCTGTACTCGCAAAACTGCCCTCTTCTTTCTAACGTCCCTTACTCCCAAAAAGCTCACATATGTATTTTCCTACTGGTTTTAATAGTGGTATGTTTGTGTATCATTGTTTATGTATCATTGTTTCTTATGAGGGTTCATTTGTATTTAAATTAACATATTCATTTTCTTAAAAAAAAAAACAATGGAAAGATAATAAATTTGAAAAATAAAATTGAAATAAAGATAGTAATCTTTACCTAGTTTCAGAAAAAACATAAAGATAATACATAGTAAATATAAAAATAAAATAAAAAATCTTTTTTCTAAATACTTAGTAAAGTAATAAAAATTAAAAATCTTAAATAATTTTTGAAAACAATTTTTTGGAGTGCAATTTTTGGTGTAAACACCTTAACATCTTTGAAAAGTGAAATGCAATTATAACAAGACTTGTTATTTGTCTTTTTACATGGATAAGAAAAATTGTTGTAAATATACACTTATAATAACTGTGAAATATTTATACAAGCAAGTTGTATGGATCATGTCTTCTATCTAATTTCAAATTGATAAATTTATAGTATGAGTAAATATTAATTATTTATATATGTTAATTGATAAGCATGTTGTATGGATGATGTCTTCTATGTAATTTCAAATTGACAAATATATATTGTGAGTGAATATTAATTATTTATATATTTTAATTGATATGTAAGTTGTATGGATGATGGATCAAAATGTGCAATCTAAAATAATTCAATGTAAAAAGAATGCTTATAACCTAATTCAAAGGAGCTATCTAATTTCATGGATTGTGAAAATTTGATATGTTGAACATTTAAGAATTTTTAGTCTGTTTAAAACATAATATATTTATCATAGTTCTTCATAAATTAATTGATCATCAATTTAACATTAACATTATTTGAACAATTTTAACATGTCTATCATTTCTAGTCTTAAATATTTATTATTTCTATGTAATGACACAAAGTGTGTCCTAAAACAATTGAATGTAAAATATTTGCTTCTAATCTAGTTCAAAGGATTTATCTAATTTCATGGATTGAGAAAATTTAATGTGTTGAACATTTTAGAAATTTTAATTTCTTCAGAATATAATATATAATTTATCATAGGTCTTACTAAATTAATTAATCTTAAATTTATGTTTAACAAATTATTTGAACAATTATATCATCATGTCTACTATTTCTAGAGTCTTAGATTTTAATGTTTAAATATGAAGATGATAATAAACTTTACAATGATGACTTGGTTTAGGCTCAATATCATTGTGTTTTGTCTCATGTGTACATAGGTTCTCATAAATTAATTAATCATCAATTTAGCTTTTGTCAAATTATTTAACATGTCCATTTTTTCTGTGAAGTCCAATATTTTAATGTTGAAATATGAACATAATAATACATTTTATAATGATGATTTAATTTTTTCTCAATATCATTGTGTATTGTATAATGCATGCATGTATAATTATAAAATAATTAATAGTCAATATATCTTCTCCAAATTATTTGCACAATTATAACACGTATATTATTTGTAGTCTTATAATTTTATGCTTAATTATGAACATAATAACAAGCTTTAAAATGGCGGCTTCTTTATACTTAATATCATTGTATATTCCCCCATGCACACACACAAATATCTTTACGCTCACTATCATTGTATATTTTCTTATGTATGCACACACACACGCATGCACACACACACACAAACAATAATAAATTTTGGGATTCGGAGTTCTCTCTCTCTCTCTCTCTCTCTCTCTCTCTCTCTCTCTCTCTCTCTC
>MU227854.1:59934-79896 GCA_018584345.1 Thuja plicata
TCTCTCTCTCTCTCTCTCTCTCTCTCTCTCTCTCTCTCTCTCTCTCTCTCTCTCTCTCTCTCTCTCTCTCTCTCACACACACACACACACACACACACACACACACACACACACACACACACACAAATAATAAAGTTTACAATAGTGAATTCTTGACATTCAATATCAAGTGATGCAACCATATGTACAATTATACAATTCCATGGATAATCTATTGTATCAAATGATATGCAAATTATAATTTCAACCATGGAGGTCAATAACACCATGGATCTATAACATGAAATGATATGTAACTGAATAATTCACCAATGTAACCACATGTTTTTTTATTCATTGATGGAGTTGTATGAAACCCGTGAGTTATAAAACAAAACTTATTAATCTACCCATACAACCGAATGTAATAGATTTATTAATCCATGTAGATATATGTGACATATATCTAATGCATATAACCATATATGACTAATGGATTTATCCATATTATCCATAAAACATACGTAAACATGAATTATATATTAATTTACTTTAACAACTCAAAAATATGACTATTATATTACAACCCACATCTTTCTTTAATTACCTATCGCATGAAATACCTTAGTACCTATCCATAACTTCCAATAAAATAAATATATAAAATAAATTAAAAAAGTAAAATACATAACATAAGATATACCCTAAGAATACCATTCAAAAAATAACATATCCAAACCAAAGTGCGCTCAATGAATTATTCTAAAGATAAATATTATTATACATTGAAACTCTCAATGTTCTATCAAAAGAAATAGATCTTTAACCAATAGATTCTAAACTTAGTTAATAACATAAGGTATCCTGAGGAATAGAAGTGTATTTTCTATGAATAAACAAGTTATGTATAGGCCAAGACAAAAAAATCTATGAATACCAATGATTTCCAAAACTATGAGAAAACATAAACCCCAAATCCCATGCTACAATTCTATTATCCAACACCTTATGGGTTAGCATACCCAAAATAGAATGTAACTCCCCCGTGTCATAATTACTTAGCAAAAAAGGGAACTCCATCTTAACAATCAATCTTTCTCTAACAAGATTCCCTTACACATTGGAACTTACAAGTCATGGGTAGGTTCAAAAATATGTATGAATTTTATCATCTAATTTATAACTGTTTTTTATTTATGAATTTTATAGTTTCATATACAACTCCTTTTCAAATGGTATTATGTATGATAATACACTTTACACATTCGACATAGAATAGATGCTCTTGGAAATTATCATATTACATACTATAAATGGAATTTAGTTCTACTCCAAGCTAGATTACCATTTTTCATATGTTAAGAAAAGATAAAAAAAAATTAATTAAAAAATACAAACATGTTAGGAACTTTAAAAAAAAAAACTTATTGTTACTATTTTTTGTTCATTTTTCTAATGAAAAGTAAAAAATATTGCAATAGCAAAAATATTACTATTGAAAGGATGGTCTTATCACAAATTTGAGAGTGGTATCTCCTCTATATGATGACATGTTTGATTTCTATAACTTTTGAACTAGAGAGTAACAAGATACTAGGTTTATAAAGACATATAATATGATTTAGTATAAGAATAAAATAGCATTATAAGAAGAAAATAACATTATAGTGACACATACTTAATGAGAATAAGAAATAAAGTATTTCATCATTAAACTACTTGAATTTCTTTATATGTCTAAATGGAAGGAATTAGCTACACTATATAACAATCATATCTTCTAAATCTAATTAGGATGAAGATGAGGTAGGAAATTGAAACAACAAGTTAGATGAGAAAAATTGATACCCCAATCTTAATTTTTTTATATTTTATAAAGACCTAAAAATTAAATTAACGTAGTGTACGCATGGATCGAAATCTGTAACACTCTCATTTTAATGAGGGGTTAGTAGCACCGATTCAAAATGGAGGAAATTGAAAAGAAACAAGCTACTAATAAAGAAACTACAAATCAATAAAATGTACAAGCAAATAAGAGGAAACCAAATGAATGCAAACCCAATTGCTTGAAGCTTCTATTGTCTCTATCTACTCCTTCCGAAATGTTGTTTGTGATGCTCAGTATTGGTGTGGGCAGCGTCTATGACTTGGGAGCGTCAAGAATATGATATTGAATTGCTTTGTCATCGCAAGGTGGCTTGATGCTTGAACCAATCTGATAGAGTAATGGCGTACCTGAGCTTGAAATCCTGGATCCTTGAAATGGTTATGAAGGGTTTGTTATATAGGAATTGAGAATGAGATGAATGGTTGAGATCAATCCCAGAGATAGGGAGATGAACAGTTGAGATCAAAGGGAACTAGAGAAGCCATCAGTAAACTCCACCTCTTCAACTGAGAGAGACGAGAAAGAGATTGGTTAACTGAAGAGCTAATTTTGAGTTACCTTTTAGAACTGAAGAGGTGGGTGGAGAAATCTATGTGAACTAAAGAGGTGGGTAGAGTAACCCATGTGATCTAATTAAAGTTATCTCTTTGAAGATAAATGGATATTTATTTCATTTTTTTAAATTAAAGTTTTCAACATGTTAGATAATTGAACTCTTTTTTATTTAGAATTGCATTATTTGAATGAAATTAAATTAATTTAATTGGAAGAATCTAATTAGTAAGTTTAAATATTTCAATTTAAACTTTAGGAAATTGAATTTAATTAATTAATTAATGAAAATTAATCAATTAAGGTTAATTAATTAAATAAAATTAATTATTAAATTAATTTTGGGAATTTGATTAGATGATTTGGGGAATGAATTTAGAAGAAATTAGATCTGATTAATTAACGATTTAAAAACCCATTAATTAATAGATGAAAATTAGTGTTTTTAATGTAAGGTCACAACTATGTCCATTTTAGGGTGTCTACATTTGCCCCTCTTTGATACAATGTGATTCATCATGTTGTGTCAAAGAATTTTTAGATTTGATCCTGCCCTAGCTTGCCCCAGTGATAGCAAGTGGACTATATGCCCCGTCAACAAATTAAGCATAGAAAATGCGTCAGATGAGCATTAATTTGTTGAAAATGTGAATCAGTATATGATGATGATGATGAATGCATTCCTATGTTAGTTATGATGTTATTGATGATGGATGCATTGATTATATGATCTACTATGCACATGTTTTGGATTTTTCTTATGCAATAAATGAATGCAATCTATTATGCACAAAATATCTGAGTAAATGCATGTGTTAGTTAGAAGGAAGTTAGTGTAGAATTTGTTCTCTGGTATCGATTGATAGATATGAATTGATAGAATGGATGGTTGAAAAGTGAGAGATATGAATTGATAGAATGGATGAGTGACCGAAGTCGTTACCGAATTTCTAATTGTTTTTTTATCATTTCATCTTTTATGAAATTCTGAGGAGCATCCAATGCACCTAGATATTGCTCATCTGGATACTGCTATGACCTCTTTATAACTGGAAGGAGTAGAGAGATTGAATAGAAAGAGAACTTAGAGCACCTAGATATTGACCATCTAGGTTCAACTATGTTCCCTATTTTGAAAAGAAAGAGATCCAAATGTACCCAGATATTGACCATCTGGATACCACTACGATCTCTAATTTTGAAAAGAAAGAGAGCCAAAAGCACCCATATATTGACCATCTGGATATCGCTTTGCTCCCTGACCATCCAAAAAAAACAAAATAAAACCAAGATAGAATTCCAATGCACCCAAATCTCAGACCATATAGATACCGCTATGAACTCTTGATTTTGACAAGAAAGACAAAAAACCAAGATATGAATCAAATGCACCCAAATCTTAGACCATTTGGAAACCTCTATGATTCTATTAATTTTGAAAAAAAATCCATAAAACCAAGATATAAATCCAAAGCACCCAGATCTTAGACCATCTAGATACTGCTATGATTCTATTGGTAATAAAAAAGTAGATAACAGAGAAGGAATGTCCAATTCTTTCCCAGGATTAAGCTCAGATCATGGAACTACGTGGCTACTAGATAAGTGACAACACCTACTGAATTTATCCTAAATCATCATTGCCCTAGAATCAGAGTGAACATTTCACAGACAACAATCAAAGAAAATAATTCATGATCTATCATAGCAAGTCTCCTCACTTGGTGGATCCTAGAGTAGCGTAAGAACATAACTGCTAAATATAGACTGACATATGACTGATGACTGACCTAGCCAACATTTTGATTTTTCCTTGATTCAGTTTGATTCTCTTGATTGGCTTGAGTCTCTTGATAGGCTTAATTGGCTTGATTGTCTGATTGTGTCTGGTTTCAGGAATAGTGACTCATATAAGACTGATTTTTATGGTTTTGAGTGTATCCATCATTGTGTAAGATGATTGATTTTGATCATTTTGGGTAGCTGATAAGGCTATGTCAGATGGGTGCAATGCTGATTCGCAAAGCTCATGGTTTTGACATATGATTGACTGGCTTGGTCGATAGTTTTCTTTGTTGATAACCGAGTTGGTTTTATTGCTTTGGATTTTGCAATTTTTTTATTGCTTTTGATCAAGATTGATTTTTTTAGGACATTTTGATCTTTTTAGGATTTTGATGAGTTTTTTAATTTTTAGGGATTTTTTCAGGACATTTAGAATTGCCCCCTAGTCTGGTGGACTAGTACTAACCATGGATAAGTATTGGTTCTCAGAGGGGATTGTGTTTCTAGATATAGCTTGGGTAGTTAGTCTTTCATGTGAATTTTTCTCAAGCTTTTGATCTTGGATTTCATTGCTGGTGAAGCTTGATTTGAACACTTGGCGCCCATTTTCCAGGTTTTCACCATTGTACCTACTCAATAGCGCATGTTTGCCATGTTTTCACTGAGAGAGCGATTGTGTTTCTCTTTAATTTTTTATTTGTTTCTTTTTTTCTTTGATTTTTTTTTGTTGTCACCAAGGCGCCTATTTGCTAGGTTTTCACCAAGGTAACCTTTTGTATTTTTTGATTTTTTTGGTATTTTCTAGATATGTATATAGTTTCCTTAACCATTGAGACCTCAAGCGTAGAACCTCTTGAGGTGCATGTTGTTTATGTATCCGGGGAGATGATCTCCTTCTGTTATTGCCACTTGGTATGCTTCACATTGGGTAGAGTTGACAATGACATATGGTCCTAGCCAGTTAGGCTCAAACTTTCCTAGTTTCACTCTCTCTGCTTGGTTCTTTTGGTTCTCCATTAGGAAGAGGTCTTCTACCTCAAACGTTTGTGGCCTCACCTTCTTGTGACAATTCCTTCTAAGGTGATTATGATAGCCTTGTAAGTGGTTGAATTCATTTTGTCTTCTTTCGTCTAGTAGTTCCAATTCACTAAGCCTTGCTACTCTGTAGTCTTCATCTGAAATCTGGTTCTTCAATGATATTCTCAGGGATGGGATTTCCACTTCGAGGGGTGAGACCACCTCTGATCCATATACTAGTGACAAAGGAGTGGCTCCTGTAGGTGTTCTCATGCTAGTTCTATATGCCCATAATGCGGGACTAGGTTGTAAATGCCAGTCTCACCTTGATTCATTAACCATTTTCTTCAAGATTTTCAAAATGGTTTTGTTTGTCGCTTCATCTTGGCCGTTCTCTTGAGGATAATAGAATGAAGAGAAACCTTGTCTTATTTGGAATTGTGCACATAGATCTTCAACATCTTTTTTTTAGAAAGGTGTGCCATGATCTGTCAGGATGGTTTGAGGAATTCCATACTGACAGATGATATTGTTGAGTATGAACTTTGAGATCTTCTTTCGAGTGATGTAAGTGGGAGGAATGGCTTCCACCCATTTAGTAAAGTACTCCATTGCTGCAATGATGTACTTATGTCCATTAGACGAGTTTGGTGTAATCTTACCCAGTAGGTCAAATCCCCACATATAATTTTTTCAGATTTCCCCCAGTCTAGCAAGGCAAGGAAATTATGGATTGATGGATGAAGGTCAAAGGTCTCTTATTATGTCTTGAAGTTGTTTGGATGCCAAGGGCTATCCTCAGGATGAGATACCATGTTTCTTTGCAAGGTTTATGACTGGACATGACAAGATAAGATAAAGACATGGTGCATTGATTGAAATGTGGTTGACAAGAGTGGACATGTCAAGAGGATGCTGAAAATAGGTTTTGCATTTTTTTTATCTGTATTATCTATCAAGACCAAGAGAGGGATTTGATAGGAAAATGATAGGACATGGATAGGGAAAGAAAGATCAAGAATGGACAAGGGGAAGGGATATGGATTCAAGACTGTGAAAAGATAGGAAATATGGACCATAGGGATGTGGACACCATGAAACATATAGGACATGTAATGCTTCTAGGGAGATCCCTATCCTTGTCAAGATTAAAGTTTGAAAAATATGGATGTTGATAAGATAAGGGATTTGAGGGATATAGGTTAATGGAGGAAATGAAAGGGATATGATATGATAGGAAAATATGGATAGAACATGCCCCTGTGTATGGAATTCAGGAGGTTAGATTACACATGATGCATCTTTGCCTAGTTTTCATCATGGTACTTGCCCAATGTGCCCGTTTGCCAGGTTTTCAGTAGTGGACTCAAATATTTTTCTCTTTCTTTCTTCTTTTCTTTCTTTTTTTTTTAAATTTTTTTGGAAGATAATAGACTCGTGATAGGGAATGAAGGAAGGACTTAAACATCTTTCTCTTCAGACTGACTTTGTAATATGTGATATAATAGATCATGTCTATTGAGGGTTGTATGTGGTAAATTTGACCTTGTTAATTCACCATACACTTCAACATATTCCTTCTTCACCAGGTACACACAAGACTGAATATAAGATTATTCATCCTGTCTACCTGCATGATTTGACCTATTGCCTTCTATCTAGACAAGGTTTTTGAAATTGCTCTCAGAACGAGAGTCTCGCAACCATAGACCAATCTAGGAACGAAGGATTTTTCTCCATGAATGCAATACAATGCAATATTATTCTAAGAAATGAAAGATGTGAGATAATCTAAGACATGATGATAAATGCAATTAATCTAGAAATTGAAGTTATTCTATTGCAAAATGATATTATTCTATATGAAGTTATGACAATAATTTAGTATTCTAACAATGCATATTTTCTCCAGGGATTCAGGAAGTCAGGGGTTTTGAATGAGGAATGAGAGTTTTTTTATAGACTCAGAGATGATCAGAATAGAAACTTTCCTCTTTGAAATAAACAGATAGAAAAGCCAGTTCAGAATAGAAAGCTTTATTCAAAAGAATACAATAAATTGTTTTCTCTCTGCTTTAACTATTTTCTTTGTTTGATTTAATTCTATTTTATTTGAATTAAATTGTTTTCTTTCTCTTTAAAGCACAATTAATTCAAAGATTCTATTTCTAAACAGAAGAAATATTTTTGAGAGAATATTCACTTAATTAAATAAATATGACCTCATAATTGCTTTTTCTCAATTATCTGAATAATTAAATTCAATTATTGAAATGAGGATATTTATTTAATAATTAAATATTATTTAATCCCTTTTTTATGTGTCTTATCTAAAGAGGGTGAATTTAATTTAATTAAAGTGCTAGGACTTTATTAATTAAATTAATTCAATCATAAGGTTTGTTTAGCCAATTGGTATTTAGGAATTAAATATAATGTATGATTAATGCAGATTTAGGATTTTCTACATTTGACACTCAGGTCAAGTAGAGTCCGTCAAAACTCAGAATTGCCTAGTACAATAGGACTTTGATGTTTCAGAAGAATGACAAATGCAAAAAAATTGGTTAGGGTTGCAAGATGCCAATTTTGGGGTGTTACATTTTGCCCCTCTTTGACTTGATGTGCGAGCAGTGCACTGATTCAAAGAATAGTCTGATGCCTGAAGCACAGAAGAATAGATTTGAAAATTGATGATGCAAATATTTCAAAGCCATATTCAGAATAGAGCTTGACTCTCTGAAGTCTAGGTTAGGTTTCCAAGACGTCGGTCAAATAGAGTTTTTGAGGGTCATCTTCAAAATGAAGCTTGATCCCCAGGGATTTGGGTTAGGATGCCCCGATACCTAATAGATTGATATCTTTCACTAGATTGTCCTCAGAATGAGGCTCAACCTTCAGGAGTCAGGGTTAGATTGCCCTGATACTTGTCCAACAAGATAATCAATAGAGATTTTAGGACTATCTCCAGAACGAAGCTTAGTCCTCCAATATCTAGGTTAGATTGCCAAGACACTGGTTAGATAGATATCTTTCACAAGACTGTCCCCAAAATGAGGCTCAACCTTCAGGAGTCAAGGTTAGATTGCCCCGATACCTATCTCAAAAGATAGTAAATACTACTTTAGGACTATCTCCAGAATGAAGCTTAGTCCCCCAATATCTAGGTTAGATTGCCAAGACACTGGTTTAGAAATCTTTCACAAGAGTGTCCCCAAAATGAGGCTCAACCTTTAGGAGTCAGGGTTAGATTGCCCCGATACCTATGTCAAAAGATAGCAAATAAAGGTTTTAGGACTATCTCTAGAATAGAGCTTAGTCCTCCGATATCTAGGTTAGATTACCCAAACACTGGTTAAATTGACATCTTTCACAAGGCTATCCCCAGAATGAGACTTAACCTTAAGGATTCAGGGTTGGATTTCCCCAATACCTGTCTCAAAAGATGGTAAATAAAGGTTTTAGGAATATCTCTAGAACAGAGCTTAGTCCTCCAATATCTAGGTTAGATTGCCCAGACACTGGTTAAATTGACATCTTTCACAAGGCTATCCCTAGAACGAGGCTTAACCTTCAGGAGTCAGGGTTAGATTGCCCCGATACCTATCTTAAAAGATGGTAAATAGTGGTTCAGAATCATCTCCAGGACGGAGCTTGATTATCAGGAGTCAGGGTTAGATTGCCCTGATACCTGTCCCAAAAAGATAGTTTTCGAGAATCATCTCCAGAACGAAGCTTGATCCTCAAGAATCTGAGTTAGATTGCTTAGATACTTAAAAGATGACAAGATGTAAGGAACAAAGATGCCCTTATTGATTGTGGAGTATCCAGTTTTGACTGTGAGGTACAAAAAATTGAATATGCCCCAAGTGATGAGAACTTTTTAAAATCAGATCAGATTGATTGAAATAGATTTAATAATGCAATCATCCTGCCCCCTCAAGAGAGAAATAGAAAGATGACACGTCATATTGATGATGGAGAGTAAAAAATTGCAGATAGATGTTGAGTCAGAGATCAAGAAGAACTCAGAATAGATTATGGAAGAATTCAGAAGATGCAGAATCAATTTTGAGTGATTTTGAGGTCTGGTTAACCAAGGTTGACTAGAGTTAACCAGAGTTGACTTTTGAAGAAAAAAAGTCAAATATTTTAGAAAATGATGATATGATAAGATTCTGACAAGAAAGCGATGTCAGAAAGTCGACTACACAAGTGTCCGATTGCATTGGTCCCAAAAATTTTAAAATGGAATTTTGAGTGATATAGAAGTGTCAGATTTCAATTTTGATCACGAAAATAGATTTAGAGCAGTCAAATTAGGTAGTGGTACAGTTTTCACGCAAAACGGAGCATTTTGAAAAATTAGGTCAAAACCTATATAAGGACGAAAAGGGGTATTTTCAAATCATTTCAACCCTTTGACTTTTGAGAATTGAGCTCTGAGCTAAAAGACAAAATGGTGGTCCCCTACAACAGTCATTATTTTGAGTGATCCAGGAGACACAGTCGGCCCGTAGCGTACGGACCTCCCGTAAGTAGTCGGAAAACCCCTCTGTAATTCAAATTTCATTCATTTATGTTGATTTTGTTGCTTGTTTTCACATTTTTTAAAGTTGAGTCACGGGTCTTCGCACGAAGAAGTAGTTTCTTCGCGTGCCCCGTAGGGAAATCTCGTGTGAAGAAATGACGTTTTGCGCCACTCGGTGCAGAATCTCGCACGGGAGAGTACCCAGATTCGCGCGAGAAACCCTTTTGGAAGGTGTTTTCTCGCGCAAACAGGCATGAAAGCTCGAGCGAAATGTGAATGTTGCGTGAGTCGAAAAACTTCTTCCCGCAAGACAGAACTTCTTCGTGCAAAATTTTGCTACTTCGCATGAGAAAAAGTGGTAAAAAAGAAGATGAAATCAGTCTGCGTCGCATCGAATAGCTTTTGCATTAGCATCATTAATGTCTGTAGGATGTCTTGAATGCTTTATTATCTCCTTATGCTTTGATTATTGTCGATTACTGATAGTGCTTTGTTGTTTGTATGTCTTGCAGGTTGACTTCCCAGATATAGCATTCAGATCGCATCATTCGGCTATTAGCGGGTTGGTATCTCAGTTAGACGATGCTGAGATAGCACACATAGGAAATTTGGGATTGACTACGTTATGTGAGATACCCGAGATTTGGGTTAATCATGGACTATTGGGATCTTTGGTGGAGCGTTTCCATTCGGAGACAAACACCTTCCATTTACCACAGGGGGAGATGACCATTACTTCTGAGGACATATATCAGATCTTGAGGATACCATTCCACGGTGTCTGAGTTGAGTATGAGACACGACCCAAGTTGGGCACAACAACTTTGAGAGAGATCTTTCAGGATGACCTGGTCATGGGTAGGGCGATCCCATGGGAGGATCTAATCAGTGAGTACGGTCTGACTCACAGGTTGCCCATGGTTTTATCATGCTTCCTTGGGTGCTACTTGATGCCTGACTATGGATAGCACGGGCTAGAGTGTGGTTGGGGGAGGATGTTGCAGCTAATGATAGCACGACTGCGGCACTACGGATGAGGCCAGTGTATGCTGGCACACATGTATCATGAGGTGCATGAGATCGCCTATCAGGAGGCGAAGAGCATCATAGCGGGACTCTTTGTACTACAGGTATGGGCGTGGGAGCATCTTCCTATTACCAAACCTATTTGTGAGGATATGAGGCGGCCCTTGGAGCCTTACATATACCGATATAGGGGATGATTACCCAGCCCACGTTGGGTAAGGTTGATCAGTGGTGAGCTCAGCTTGATGACTTAGCAGCAGTGATATGGAGGCCTTGGAGGTTGACAGAGGCCTGGGATGATGCAACAGAGCAGCTGATTCATATGTTCTGCTCCCATGCCATGATAGGGCATACGATTACTGTGATTGAGCGATTCCCGCAAAAGCGGGTATGGCAGCAGTTTGGTCGCCCACAGGACATCTCCCAGGAGTATACAACTTATGCTTAGTTTACCGATGAGCCTAGGAGAGGCTGGGGATAAAGTTGGACCAGGGGCGCACGATGATAGATATCCAGGCATTGGTCCCAGTTCAGTGGGATTACCTCAGAGATGTAACAGATGCCGACATGACCGTCGAGTACAGGGAGCACTTCATTACACACCCTTTTTTGAGATTCACTGATCCAGTGGGTATAGCTGGCCGAGGGCACGTGGTACCCCCATAGGTCATTTAGCCACAGGTGCAACAGATGCAGATGCCCCCACCACAGCAGAGGGCACAATCAAGGTTACAGCAGGGTCCCCGACCGAGGATACTATAGGTGGACATCCCCGCTTGACATATGGGGATGGATATTAGAGCTAGCGGCAGTGGTAGTACCAGACAGTCTCGACAATGGTCGGCAGCACAGTTAGGTGAGGAGAAATTGGTACCCCCTTAGGAGATGGGAAAACATGATGATCCTATGCACGAGGATCAGCCTGCGCAGGATACAATGCAGGACCTACAACGGCGATCTTAGGAGAGAGTGAGATAGCTCATGAGACAGGTGGGAGATTTGACCATTCAGGTAGCTGTGCAAGATGCATGATTTTTGGATAGAGACCGGGAGATACAGGATCTTTGAGAGTAGCTCCAGGCGACCCAGGAGTAGGTGCGGCATCAGACAGCATAGACGGCTTACTACTATGCATCATATATAGGTGCGGTGCCTGACAAGGCATCTCAGGTGGCCAAATTTTTGAGCTATGCGAGAGAATCGGAGGAAGCACAGATGGCACCTCCACCAGATAGGGCCCCACCTCCACCTCCTCCATGTGACGAGGGAGAGGACCAGAGTTAGGTTTTGTTATAGACAGATAGAGATGAGATCATAGGATGTATCTGATGCATTGGCATCCTTGTATTATATCACCATTTTGAGATAGATTGTGCTCGAGTAGCACCATTTTGTATTTGTATGATCACATTATATATATATAAATATAAATATATATATATATATATGAGCTCATCTTTTGGTATCATCGCATATTGTATATTGCCTTTATGAGATGTTTCCTATATGCTTAGATGGTTAGATGATTCATAATGTATGCAAATGGATGAACATGTTTGAAAGATATGTATGAAATGCACATGTATGAATGTAAAGATGTATGTATGTAAATGATTTATGTAAATGCAATGTGTAAATGAGAATGAGTTATGAATATGAATATGTATATGGTACTAACATCTCATGCAGGATGACAAATGCTAACCAAAAGAACATGTGAAGAATCGAGAGTGAGGATCGAACACCTGTGCAGTCGTGATGAAACCAGGAATGGTGAAGAAGAACTCCCCATTGTATGAACCTAGAAGAATGCAATGAAAAGAACACTAAATCATTTCCATAATGCAAGTCTAGAATGAAAATGCAATCCTATGCTAGATGCAATATGAGAGTGCAATTCTAGGACATGGTTGTGAGACCCATCGTATAATCATCATCATTGAGCATTTTTTTTGGAACATCAAAGTTGATATAACCCTTACTGGCACCACAATGCAACCATAAGGATATGAATATGACTTATCATCGGATAAAATGTAGGAAACAAACGTAAGCAAAGGGCACAAAAGCCAAGATGACCTGAACATTGTTTCTAGTTAATGTTGCAAGAGTGCACCAGTATCAAGGCATGCAAAGCCAAGATAACCATGAGTGTGATCATGTGTAAAAAAATAGATCAATAACAAAAAAAATAATAACAAGCAAGGAGACAGTACCGACCTCACCATGACGTACAAATAAACAAGATCGAGGGATGTGAGGCTGTTCCACCTTATTGCAGGAGCTCTTATCACATACACCATGTTTATTTGATGTTTCCGAATCATCAGGACTACACCAAAAAGCAGTAGAAAAAGAAAATATCATTGAAATCCATAAGAATAGACAACATACAAAGAAATATTCAAGCATAGCTCAGCTAGTTTCAAAGTTTTCAAATATGTTCATGTTTAGAGGGTGTTAAAAAACACAGTTGTGCTTGTGAGTGCATTGTGTTTGATTGTTATTGATAGATGTTTAAGTTTGAGATATCTGATGTGTGTTAAAAAACACAGATGTGTCCAAAGATAGTGTTAAAAAACATTGTTTATGGTGGTGTTGAAAAACACCAATTTGTGTCAGTAGCGAGTTGTCCTTGAGAAGTGACAAGATTACTGACTCAAGTGTAAACCAAAGATATGTGCAAATGGGGGACCCATGCCCCCAAGTAATGGTGACTGACTTGACGTATGTTGTGAGGAAAAACTAGATTTGGGTGCCCCCAACCGTATGGCGTTGAATCAATGTCTAGTCAAGAGGGTTCGCAAAGGAACCAGAGTGTAACAAAAGTGACCAAAAGATATGTACAAACTAAAGCATAGAATCATCAAGACTGAGTATCGATAGATAGAGCATTTGAGTATATAACTCCAACTTTAACAAATGTGAGCAATCTCGATAGAATAGCAATAGTAGGCAGACGCAGTGAGAACCACTGGTGACCGACGCGAGAGAGATGCTCAAATGAAATGATCATGGTATAAGCTATACATCAATAGGTAGACACAATGAGAACCACTGGTGACTGATGTGAAGAAGATCCTTAAAAGATAATAGGACGGTGCCCCCTAGATCAAGAGGGTTGTCCTGAGAGTATGACTAGTTTCAATCCATGTGAGTTGGTGTCTTGATGGGAACTGAAAGAAAATGTAAGAAGGAAAGTACGAAAGCATCAATGCAGGAAAGAAAATGCATAAATTCAAGTGATGCTGCGATAGATATAGCATTGTGGAACAAGAGGCGCTTGTTTACCAGGTTTTCACCTTCTTAGCAGAAATTCTTTTTTGGCTACCATGACGCCTGTTTGCCAGGTTTTCATCAATGGCACCTTTTTTTTCTTTTTCTCCTTTTTTTGTATTTTTGGAATATATAATTTTTTTGGAGATACATCAAAGTGCCTATCGCTAGGTTTTCACTAAGATGATCATTTTTTAAGGACTTTTTCAGATTTTTAGAAATTTTTCAGGACTTTAGTATATACATGAGCTTACTGAAGATGTCTTAGTTGTAGAACCGCTTCAGATGAAGAGCGTTGATGGGATCTTTAAGTTGTTCTCCTTCAGTCGTAGAAAGTTGATAGGTACCAGACCCAAACACTGTAGTAACAATATACGGACCAAGCCAATTTGGTTCAAACTTCACTTTCTAGATTCGATGTTGCTAATTCTTAGGGTTCTCCCTCAGAACAAGGTCACCCGCTTGGAAATCCCTTGGTCTAACCTTCTTGTTATAGCTCTTGGACATCCTCTTCTGGTATGCTCTCAAGTGGTTGAATGCCACTTGGCGATGTTCATCAAGTAATTCTAGCTCTTGTAGCTGAGATATTCTGGTATCTTCATCAGTAACGAGGCCTTTAAGAGAGACTCGCAGAGAAGTAATCTCGACCTCAATAGGTAGCATAGCATCTGCTCCATAAACCAACACATAGGGAGAAGCCCCTGTTGGTGTTCTTATACTTGTCCTCTATGCCCAAAGAGCTGGATTGATTCGGAGATGCCAATCTCGTCTGGATTTATGTACTGTGCAATGCAGAATCTTAAGGATTGTTTTGTTGGATGCTTCCGTCTGTCCATTACCCTGAGGATAATAGATGGAAGACCAATGTTGAGTAATTTTAAATTTAGAGCAGAGCTCTATCAAATCCTTATTCTTAAATTGTCCCCCATTATCCGTAATAATGGTTGCGGGTACACCATGCCTACAGATGATGTAGTTGAGAATAAACATAGCTACTATTTTGCCACTGGCAACGGTGAGAGGGACGGCCTCCACCCAGTTAGTAAAATATTCCGTAGCTGTGATGATAAAATTATGTCCATTGGAGGACGAGGGGTAGATCTGACCCACCAAGTCAAAGGCCCATTGTTGAAATGGCCAGAAAGTAATCAATGGAATAAGCTCCTTGGCTGGAGCATGAATTAGGTTTCTATGTAATTGACATTGTTTGCAAGACTTAGCAAACTGTGTTGCTTCTTTTTCCATATCTGGCCAATAGTAACCAGCTCAAATAAGTTTACGAGCCAATGTCAGGCCATTAGAGTGTGACCCACAGATGCCTTCATGCACCTCTACTAACACTTGTTTGGATTCATCGGGTTCTAAACACCTAAGGAGGGTACCATCTAGACCACGTCTATACAAGTCATTAGCGATGATGACAAACTATGAAGCACTGCGGATTAGGTGACATTTCTCATTCTGAGAGTAAGTGTCCGGAATAATCTGGTCATGAAGGTAGGAGAAGATGTCATGGTAGCGAGATGAGTCATGTCCTATGATAGAAGAGATCATCCGGGAATCATGGGAGTCATAGGCTGGGTAGCATAACGTCTCCACTAGGAATTCATGTCTAAAATCATTTTCAGGCATCTGTAGTATAGAGGCAAGAGTAGCCATAGCATCTGTTGCTTTATTATCTACCCTTGGAACCTGTTGAAATGTGATATGAGTAAAATATTGTTTAAGATCATCAACCAACCATTTATAAGGTACCAACTTGTCATCCCTTGTTTGATAGATATCATTGACTTGATTGATGACTAGCTGTGAATCGCCAAGAACATTTAGTTCATCTATGCGCCACTCAAGGGTGATCTTCATACCATTGATTAGGGCTTTGTACTCAACAATGTTGTTTGTACAAGGAAACAATATCTTGTATGCTTTTGGTAAAGAGTACCTTTGAGGTGTAATGAATAGTATCCCAGCACCTGACCCCTGTTAGGTAAATGAACCATCAAAAAACATAGTCCATGAGCGATGTGTAAGAAGTAATATGGACTCATCTAGAAATTCAATGTGCAATGGTTGATGATCAACTAGAGGTGCTTATGCCAACTGATCTTCTATTGCTTATCCCTTAATGGCTTTCCTTTCAACATATTCAATATCAAATTCACTAAGAAGCATGACCCATTTAGCTAGTCTACCTTTGAGGGTATCTTTACTGAGAAAATATTTTAGAGGATCAATTTTAGCAATTAGACGTGTAGTATGAGCCAACATATAGTGCTGCAATTTTTGTGAAGAAAACACTACTGCAAGGCAAGCCTTCTCTATAGCAGAATATTTTGTTTCATATGAGACTAGAGTTTGACTAATGTAACAGATAACCCTCTCTTTGTTGTGCTGATCTTCCTGAGCCAATAAGATACTCAATGATGTATCCGTAGTACATATGTAAAGTATAAGTGGCTTCCCATGAATGGGAGGCATCAAGATCGGGGGGTTCGCAAGATACTGTTTGATTTGTGTGAACCCTTCATCACATTCTTTATTCCACTGATAATCCACACCCTTGTGCAAAGTCTTGGTAAATGGTTGTGACTTGTCTGCCAGTTGAGAGATAAAATGCCGGATAGACTGCAGTCGGCCTTGAAGTCCTCTCATTTATCTAATATTTTTTGGTGGTGACATTTCCATGATAGCCTGTACTTTTGCAAGATCTACTTCAATACCTTTGGTAGAGATGATATAGCCAAGCAATTTTCCAGATGTTACGCCAAATGTGCATTTCTTAGGATTGAGCCTCAGACTGAATTGTTCCATACAATCTAGTATAGGACCTAGATTGGCAAGATGTTTCTTTCGGTGCATACTCTTAGCTAAAGTGTCATCCACATAATCTTCCATTATTTTATGCATCATGTCATGAAATATAGTAGTAACAGCTCGCTGATATGTAGCACCTGCATTTTTGAGTCCAAAGGGCATGACATTCCAATAGAAGGTGCCCTAGACACATGTGAAGGCAGTTTTCTCTTGGTCCTCTGGCACAATTTTTATCTGGTTATAGCCAGAGAAACCATCCATTAGTGAATAAATTTCATACCCTGTCATCATATCTGTGATCATATCAATATTAGGAAATGGAAAATCATCCTTAGGACATGCCAAATTCAGGTCTCTAAAGTCTGTGCAGACTCTTACAGATTTATCATGTTTTGATACTGGAACAATATTAGAGATCCACTATGCATAATCAATTACTTTGATAAACACTGCCTTAAGCAATTTTTCTAATTCAGCTTTGACAAGTAGAGCTACATGTGGATGCATTTTGCGAAGCTTCTACTTGACAGGCTTAACACCTGGTGCAATGGACAAATGGTGCATGATTAGATTAGGGTCCAACCCTGGCATGTCTGAATATTTCCATGCAAAGTTGATATTTTTGTTTCTGAAGAATGTAGTGAATTCCTCTCTTTCTGCCTCTGATAATGATTGTGCCAAGTGAATGATCTGAGGTTCTGCCTCTGTACCCAAGTTGATAGGTTGAGTTAGTTCAATAAGAATAGATGATATTTCCTAAAAATGACTTGGGAGGGCATCAAGTATCTCATTCTCGGGCACCTCAGAGAGGTCTGCACCCTTGGATACGTCTTTTATTTTGACTGTTTTATGCTCTGATACTACCACAAGGTGGTTTTCACCATCAGAGGGCCTATTTTTCTTCTTTTTATTTTGTGACTAAGATACTTGATGTCCGCCTCGGTCATATTGACACTTGCTTCGCTAGTGGGAGATGTTACAAGTTTGATAGTGTGTAGGTAACAGGCAAGAGCATAATCATTCTAGAACATAAGGACTTCATTAGATGGGGAGGTAGAGTTCTAGTCTATAAGTTCAGGATGGCGAAGTGAAAGAGGAGTGACGGGTTCAAGTGCGTTCATGGTATAATCATCAAAGGCATGGACAAGTAACTCGAGACCCAAAGCGATCTCATCCAGAGGTATAGTCAAATTCCTTTGATTCCTAGCAACCATAGTAGATGACATGTTAACACCTAGTGAGTCAGACTCATGTGACCCAACACTAGACCATTCACCTACCTCGAGAAGGTTTTCATATGCATTAGCTATATCTTTATCTCTATCATAAGTGGCATATGACAAGCTATCGAACTCATATTCATGGGAGTCCATTTCATCATTAGGTCTCATGTCAAGAACATGGGTGAAATCCTAGAACCTCTGCTATGGTCAGATGAGCACCTGTTGACCTAGGTACCTCAGTAGTGTTTGTAGCATCAGCTGACTCAGGTGTGTAATGAGAAGTGACTAGAATTCCTAGTCAAACTATTCTTGAAAGTGTGGTGGTATGAATAAAACACCCTGATGACTAGGGTTCAGAGTATATATGTCTTTCCACTCTTCATAAGTTAATGGAGCAATTGAAGTGGTGGTATCAGAATCACTGTCAGTGTCTACTATACTGACACATGGTACAAAGTTATCTGGCTTAGCAAAGAATGCTGCCAGGTCTGGAGGAATAGGATAAGGAAAAGTATCCTCATCAGAGCTGTCTTCAGGTTTTGAAATTTTAGGTGGTTCTTCAGGTGTTGGTTTCTTATCTTCTCAAGGTACAAAATTATTTATTTATAGTTGGAATGTGAGCTTCTAGAAGCCTATACCTGTAGAGTCATGTGTTTTGTGACCGATAGCTTCAAGTGGTGCAATCAATCCCTTATGATTCGCACCTATGGGACCATCTCCTTTATATCCAAATTGTTGCATAATAGATAAACCTTTACCATATTGCTTAGGTTTCATGTCATAAGGAGGAGTATTTTCAGAATTGTCTTCTCCTTTATAGATCCAAGCTTTGATAGATCTATTTTCAGCTTCTTCTTCTAATGGTACTGTGGCTTGTACAAAGGTACCACCATGCTTTGTTGGAGGAGGAACCATAGAAGGTTTAGTGTTCTCAGAAGGTCTCCCAAAGGAACAGGGAGACAAAGGAAAAGATGTAATAGATAGCATAGGTTCAATATGATATCCTCCCATATCAATTTATTTGAGTGTTAAGCTCTTTTCCATTTCATTTAATTTATCCTCAAGGAGTTCAATAGATTCTCTGTTGGTAGGCACAAGGATGTTAGCAAATTTTGTGAGGGCATTGCAATCATAGCGTGTATTAGCAGGTATAGTCACTACAGAACCTTGGAATGGGAACTTAATGCACTGATGGTATGTGGAAGGGACAACTTGCATTCGATGGATCCATGACCTTCCTAACAAGATATTGTATGCCAAAGGGATGTCAAGCACTTGACAGATAACATCTCATTCAACAGGACCAACTCTAATTGGCAATACGACTAGCCCCTTGGATTTACGTTCTTCCTCATCATAGGCTTTAATGGTAATCTTTTTACGAGAATCAATGTAATCTTCGCCATAGCCTAACTCAATAAGGAAACTAGCAGAGAAAATATTTAGGCCAGCACTGTTATCTATGAGAACACGACGAACACACCTTGGACCTATCATGACTTCAATGTGTAGAGGATTATTATGCGGGTGACTCAAAGAATGGTCGTCTTCTTTAGAGAAAGACAAATAATGTGAGGAGGTCAAGTGACCTACCATAGATTGAAACCAGACAAGATCAAGATCTTTTGGGACATTTGCCTCAGTGAGGGCTTTGTCCAGGATTTCCCTGTGAGAAGGGGAGATTTTTAGGAGCTCAAAAATAGTTATCTGAGCATTAGTACGTTGCAATTGATTAAGAATATTGTAATTGGTAGCATTAGATGAGGAACCCACTTTGGGATTCTTAGTAGCAGAGTCAACCTTAGCTTTGTCTGAAGGTTGAGTTGATGTAGATATAGAAGGCTCAGGGCCTTTGAGAATGATTTTAG
>MU227854.1:90657-108157 GCA_018584345.1 Thuja plicata
CCCCCCTCTCAGTTATTCTAACAATTGGTATCAGAGCTTGTGTGCTTAGAAGGAAGGTTTCAAGACCTAAGCTAAAGATCACAAGATGAATAGACGAGATGTGCCCAAGTTGAACAAAGACAACTTTGCTTCATGGAAAAGTAGCATAAGACTCCACTTATTAGGTATTGGAAATGATGTTACTCAATACTTAGTTACTGAATATGTGTTGCCCATAGGAGCACTCATAGTTGAACAAATGAGAGAGAAGCATGAGCACAATTGCATGATAATAGAGCTTGCTTCCTCATTCTTCGATGATGAATTGAAGATGTCAAAACATGCACAACTGCAAAGCAGATGTGGGATAAATTTAAGCTTTTACATGGTGGTGATATAAATGTTCTGAGAACCAAGAAAGAAAGCCTTAGAGGAAAGTTTGATGATCTCAAAATGAAAGAAGGTGAAAACATCACACAGTACAACACAAGAATCAAAGAGGTAGTCAATGCTATCTGAGGAGTTGGAGGTGTACTAGATGAAGAGACAGTGGTAAGTAAAATTCTAAGAACCTTACTACTTGCTTATGCTATTAGAGTATCTGACATACTAGAAATGAGAGCAGTAGAAAATAAAAATGTTTCTCTAGATAGTTTGATTGGGAGACTGATTTCATTTGAGATGAATAACTTTGATAATAGTGTCTTACAAAACATAGAGTCTACATTCAAATATTCTTTGCGAATAAGTAAATCAAGTCATAAACACACTATGAGAAAAGATAGTGAAAGAGAAAGTGAAGAAGAAGATCTTGATGAATTTGAACCACTTATAGCTAGAAGAGTGTAGAGATGCAAAGGTAAATACAAAGGTAAATTACCACTTGTATGTTTTAATTGTAAAGAGATTGGACACTTTTCAGAAATATGTCCTAATAGAAGAAAAGATGATAGAAGAAATGACAGATCATTTGAAAAGAAGTTTGACAGAGGCGATAACTGAGATTACCAAAGCAATCAACAATCAGAAAGAAGAGATACTCGAGACTAGAAGGACAAAGGAAAGAAGGTCAGTTACCTAGCTACATGCAAAGATGAAGATACTGACACCGAATTTGATGAAGACATCGAGATGGTGTTTGTGGCAGTAAAAGATGATTCAGATGAACATGAAAGGTATGTAGAAACTGCACTCATATCTAAAGTTAGCGAGAATGATATCTGGAGCATAGATAGTGGCTGCACTCACCACATGACCAGTAATATAGAAAACTTTAATACTTTTGAGTATTATAATGGTGGTAGAGTAAGAATGGGTAATGACACACTTTGTCCAGTTCAAGGTAAAGGAAAGTTATAATGTTGAATAACCTGATAAAATGTGAAAATGCTTATTGGGTGAAGGGATTGAATTATAATCTATTGAGTGTTTCTTAGCTGAATAATTCAGGTCACCGAATAGCATTTGAGAATAAGAAGGCAAAGATCTTCAATGAATCAAGAAGATTGATCAGAACTGGTGAACATACCAAAGGTAACTTATTCTATCTGAATGACATAGACACCACTTGCTTAATGGATAGAAATGAAGACATATGGTTGTGGCATAAAAGATTGTGTCATGTAAATTTTGACAACATGCTAAAGATAAGAGAAAAGAGAAATGTAAGAGGCTTACCGAGCATGTCAAAGCCAGACAATATCATGTGCAAAATTGTCAAAAAGGTAAGATGAAAAAGTCTAGTTTCAAAAGAAAAACCCATACATCTTATGCCATTATAGAATTAGTCCATACTGATCTATCTGGACCCATGAGGACAAAGAGTTACTATGGTGATAGATATTTCAATCTCTTTGTTGATGATTACTCTAGATTGATGACAATTATGTTTCTAAAAGATAAATCAAAAGCATTCAAGATGTTTAAATGGTACAAAACAATCGTAGAAAAACAAAGTGGTAAGGAATTGAAATGCTTAAGATCATATAGAGGAGGGGAATTTATTTCAGATGAATTCACTAACTTTTGCAATGAGCATGGAATCAAAAGACAGGTCTCTACACCGAGAAAACCACAGCAAAATGGAATTGCTGAAAGAAGGAACAAATCCATTGTTGATTGTGCAAGGACACTGATGATAGAGAAAGGCATCACCTAGATCTTCTGGAGGGAAGATGTCAGTATAGCTGCTTACACATTGAGCAGAGTACAATTGAAGAAATATACCAAGAAGATAGCCTATGAGCTACGGTATGGTTACACACCCAATGTAAGTTACTTCAAGATCTTTGGTAGTCAATGTTATATCTTAAAAGATGATAGAAATGGAAAGCTTGAATCCAAAAGTGATGAAGGTATCTTTCTAGGGTATTCCACCAAGAGCAACGCTTATAAATGTCTCAATAAAGCCTCAAACAAAATTGCTGAAAGTGCAAATGTAAAGATAGATGAATTTGCAGAGAAGAATGAAAAGGAAAGCACAAAAGAACCAGAGGACTACAAAAAGTTTGTTTACAATGAAGAACCTGATAGTCTACCTAAAAAATGATGTATAGCTCCCAAGAAATAGAATATTGCAACCGAGAATTAGGACGCAAATACCGAAAATCAGGATATTGCTCAAGATGATGTACCGAGCGATGGAGATCGGAGTGAAGGACAAAATGATGATCAAGATGATAGAAAAAGAATTGAACTCGTACTTTCCAAGTATGTCAGAAGGACCCATCCACAGAACTAGATCATAGGAGATAAGAAGGATAGTATGAGAACCAGAAGTAAGTCTCTAAACACAAGATGTCTAATTTGTGATTTTGAGCCAAAATCTATCAATGCTGCACTTGATAATAAAGAATGGATTAGTGCTATGAATGAAAAAATTGAGTAGATTGAGAAAAAAAATACATGGACACTTGTACCAAGACTAGATGACAAGAATGTCATCGGTACCAAATGGATATTCAAAAAAAAGCTGAATGAGAATGGAGAAGTCACCAGAATCAAAGCAAGACTAGTATGCAAGGGGTATGCACAAGAAGAAGGGATTGACTAGGAGAAACCTTTGCACCCATTTCTAGGCTAGGATGAGTGAGAATATTACTTTCTTATGTTGCATTTAAAGGATTCAAGGTATACCAGATGGATGTCAAGTCTGCATTCCTAAATGGAATACTTGAGGAAGAGGTATATATTGAGCAACCAGAAGGGTTTGTTGATCAAGACAAGAGGAAAATGGTATGTAGACTACACAAAGACTTGTATGGATTGAAACAAGCACCAAGAACCTACTATGAAAGACTTCATTCATATCTCATAAGTATTGGATTTGTAAGAACTAGTGAAAACGTTAATCTTTATTTGAAGGAAGATAAGTTGATGCTAACATTTTGATTGCTAAAATATTTGTTGATGACATCATATTTGGAGGCAATGATATGCTATGAAAATCATTTGAAAATGAAATGAGAAAAGATTTTGATATGTCTATGTTTGGAGAGATCAAGTTCTTTCTTGGTCTACAAATCATGCAACAAGATGAAGGCATTTTCATTACACAATCCAAATACATCAAGGAAGTGCTGAAAATATTCAAGATGGAAGATTCCAAGCCAGTTGGAACACCGATGGCAATTGGATGTAAGCTAAAAAAGGAGGACAAGTCACCTAAGGTAAATCATACTTTGTACAGATCAATGATTGGCAAACTCATGTATTTTGTACATACTAGAGTAGATATTGCACATGCAGTAGGAATAGTTGCAAGATTTTTTGCTAATCCTAGGGAATCACATATGACTGTTGTGAAAAGAATCGTAAGATATCTGAAGAATACCAAGAACTATGGCTTATGGTATAGAAGAGAAGGAAAATTTGAACTTAAGGTCTTTACCGATGTTGATTGGGCTGGAAACATTAATGCGCGAAAGAGCACAACTGGAGGAGCATTCTTTATTGGTGACATACTTGTCACATGGATCAACAAAAAGAAAGGATGCATCTCTTAGTCTACTGTAGAAGAAGAGTATGTTGTTTCTGCTGCAAACTGCTCAAATATTGCATGGATCAAACAGTTACTGGAAGGTATGATTATGAAAATTCTTGAACCAGTAATTATCTATTGTGATAATATCAGTGCAATTAAAATTTCCAAGAATCTAGACATGCGCGCTAAGATAAAGCATATTTCTATCAAGTATTATTATTTGAGAGAACAAGTTCAAGAAAAGGAAGTGAGCCTTGAGTATATGCAATCAAAGGAACAATTAGCTGATATCTTCACCAAGCCACTGCCCAAGGATACATTTGAGTACTTGAGAAAGAGACTAGGGGTCAGACCCTTGTCTACTGGTCAGTAAGATGACTAGAAGGCTGCATCAGCCTACATATTATCAGAATATCATTCATGTTGATGCAAGAAAAGACATGGACTTCGAAGATACATCTGTACACAACAAGGTATTTATCTACACCAAGCATCAGAGTTGTTATATTGTTGATGGATTGAGAAATTCAAGGAGTATATTGAATGGATAGAAATGATTGTTTGGCATTACTATCCAATATTTGTTTGGTATTGTTGTCAAAGGGAGAGATTATATCCACTATCACATTATCCAAAGGGAGAGATGTAACCAGAAAGGGAGAGTACATACAAAGGGAGAGATTGCTAACAAGAGAGAAAAGAGACATCAAAAGAAAAGAATGGTCAAAGGGAGAGAGTTTGACACAAGAATAGAACACATCACATCAGAAGAAGAAAGATTCTACATCTATCCAGTGAAGGGATTGAAGATAGAAAGAGAGCTGCAAGAATCAAATTTAAGCTATGTGAGCTTATCGAGGACCAAATATTTTTATCGGCTATAGTACATAAGATTGGTAGTTTGATGAACTTAAACTGTTATATTTCATATTTTATTAGTGATAATATAGTGTGATAATGTAGTGTGTTTCTGATCAATGCCAAAGGGAGAGATTGATGAACTATAACTGATTGAATGTTTGAAGATGTTAATTTGATGATCACCGAAACACAAAAAGTTAATGCAAGATATTAAATTAGTTAATGTATTGTATTGTCATTGATGTCAACTTGATATAATTTGTATGCTCATGTACATACTGCTAAAGACTTCAAAGAACCAATGAATCAAAGGCTATGCTATCAGTAATGCATAAAATTTAATTATTCACAAAGTTACTGTATACACTGACGGAGTGCACACCGATAGACAGAGTAAACCGACGAGAGCAAAGTCACAGTGTTACCCAACAAGAAAAAGAACAACATTACTGATGAGCAAAGTCACAGTGTTAACCCATGAGAAAAACATAGTGTAACCTGACGGACAAAATTATAGTATTTCCAGACGGATAGACAACACTAACGGAATAGTCAATTGTCACCGATGACTAACTAAAGTATTGACTGATAGAACAAAGAGTTCATAAATGACAAAAGGCTTAGCTGTCAAGAGTTAAATATAGAATTAACTGATAGTTATCATTATTTTAATTGACAAGATAAAGCCAGAGATAAGTAAAGGATTTAAAGTTGTTTTGTCCAGTTGGCAAGAAGATCTCTATGAGATAAAATAGGATTTTTTCTTTAAATCTAATTGGCGAGAATTGTGGATCACACCAAGATCAAGAAAGCCAAGAAACGGTGAAATCATGTCTATATAAGAGACAAGCTAATTCAATATGAAAAAAGGGAGTGACAAGAGAATAGATGGTGAAGAGATTTTGAAGGAGGATAAATTCTTCATTCAGACCTGATCAATCAAGCTAAGGAAAGAGCTAAATTCTGCAGACACCGACGAACAATGATAAAACATCATAGAGCAGAACAGTGTGGAGCATAGGTATTGAATTGATAACATTGATCAGAAAGGTAATGTACTTACAATAGATCTGAAAATCTGCAATTCTTGTTGTATATGTGAATAGATCAATTTACTATTTAAATTTAACCATTGAAGCATCAAGTCTCTTAACCAAGCAGGACTTAAAAGTCTTTTCTAATTGAGATACCTCCCAAAGAGTATCAAAAAGTTTGATCATACAAAGTAGAATTGGATATGCCTGATACCTATTGACAGGTCAAGTGAGTGTTTGATCAAGGATGGTAGCATTAGATACCAGATACTAAGTGACAAACTATTCATTTAAATCCTCTAAAAAGGTCACACCTAACAGTGTGTTTGTAACCTTTAACAGGGTTGGCTCTTCACTGAGCTCACTTCAGAAGAGTGAAAATTTGGGTTACCAGTCCCATTGGTTTTTCCCTTAACAGGATTTCCACGTTAAAAATCCATGTGTCAATGTGTTTATGAGTCATTACTTTATTTTTTTTCATTTCACAGAAGTAAATCTGAATTGATCGGTATACACTATTTATTTATTGTATTTCGGTAAATAGAAAGACTGCTAATTGGTAAAAGTAAGAATAAGGTTTGAAAGAGTAATCCAAGGAGTAGTTATTTGTTATTAATATTTCAAGGGAATCCTCTTGTAGGAATGAAGATAACTAGAGGCTTATATATCTGGTAATAAGTTTTTGGGTTGATTTAAGGATTAATTATTGAGGCCAGTGATTCATCCCCCCCCCTCTCAGTTATTCTAACACTAACAGATTGTGCAAGCACACCAAATACTCAAGACACAAGGTTAATCACTTAAACCCCAAATTTGAAATGTGAACTAAGCTAAACCACCCATACAATCACAAGTGTTCAGTTTTAAGCCCAAAAGTAGGTGTTGATTGCTTGTTTAGTTTTAATACCCCAAATTTGAAATGTTTGTTTGCCTTTGTTCAATTTTATCCTCCACATCAATTTTAAGCACCAATATGTAAATGTGAGGTTGTGATGTTTGGCATACAATGTTTTTTTTTAAAGCACCAAAATGACAAATGAATGATTTTTTATATTTCTTTGTTAAATTTGTTTCCACGCCACAAGCTGAAAATGACAAGTTAGTACCAAAAAGCATCTAATCTAAAATTGAATAATAACCTGAAACTCCCGAATGGTTAAGACCATTAATACTAATGGTAACCTTGTACTTATCTACAAAAAAATTGATTGAATCAAGATATTTGATGTATGCTTCACTTTGATCTTCTATTACGATGGCTAAGATGGCTCTTTGTTGCATTCGATAGTTTTTAGTCCTTCTTATGGCCTCTCTTAGTGATCTAGCACCTGGAGTGCGTCTTATTATCCTCTTGGCCATTAGTCATTTGCTCAATCCTAGCAAGAAATCAAGAAAAAACGCAAAAAAAAACTTTTCAAAGATCTTTCTTTTTTTGAAAAAATTTCTCAAAAAAAATAAAATAATAGACAATTAACTTTTTGTGAAATATCATAAAACAATTATAAAAAAATTGTTAAAAAATTTAGAAAAATATAAATTTTGGACTGTAGCTTTCTTATGTCAAAAAATACCAGCAAAAATAATTCCTTAATTTCTTCCATAGGGACCCATTTTATTAGAACAAACCAGTTTTAAAAGATCTATTATTTTTGCAAAATAATTTCACAAAAATTAAAATCACAGAGAACAGGGGTGTCTAATTTAAAGACCCTTCTAAAAACAGTAATTTTTTTGAAAAGAAACTCTGATTTGTGTCCATAAATGATTTTTTATGAAATATCATAGAAAATTGATAACAAAAATAAAAAAACTCAGAAAAATCTAAATTTTTGTTTGGGGCCTCCTTAGATTAGCATCAACTTGCAAAATAAAATTTCATAAAAATATTCCATGTGGTTTGAAAGATATGACCAAATTTCACGCGGGTTGCAAGTTCATGCCGGGTTCACTAAAATGTACGCATGGATCAAAATTTGTAACACTCTTGATTTAATGAGGGGTTAGTAGCACCAATCCACAATGGGGGAAATTCATAAGAAACAAGCTACTAATAACAAAACTCGAATCAATAAAATGTACAAGCAAATAAGAGGAAAACAATTAATGAATGCAAACCTAATTGCTTGAAGCTTCTATTGTCTCTCTCTACTCCTTCTGAAATGTTGTTAGTGATGCTCAGTATTGGTGTGGGTAGCGTCTATAACTTGGGAGCATCAAGAATATGATATTGAATTTCTTTGTGATCGCAAGATGACTTGATGCTTGAACCAATCTGACAAAGTAATGGCGCATGTGAGATTGAAATCCTAGATCCTTGAAATAATTATGAAGGGTTTGTTATATAGGAATTGAGAATGAGATGAATGGTTGAGATCAATCCTAGAGATAGGGAGATGAACGTTTGAGATCAAACAGAACTGGAGAAGCCATCAGTAAACTCCACCTCTTCCACTGAGAGATAGGAGATAGAGTTTCGTTAACTAAAGAGCTAATTTTGAGTTACCCTTTAAAACTAAAGAGGTGGGTGGAGAAACCCATGTCAACTGAAGAGGTGGATGGAGTAACCCATGTGATCTAATTAAAGTTATCTCTTCAAGAAGATAAATGGATATTTAATTCATTTTTTGAAATTAAAGTTTTCAGCATGTGCGATAATTGAATTCTTTTTTATTTAGAATTGCATTATTTGAATGAAATTAAATTAATTAAATTGGATGAATTTAATTAGTAAGTTTAAATATTTCAATTTAAACTTTAGGAAATTGAATTTAATTAATTAATTAATGGAAATCAATCAATTAAAGTTAATTAATTAAATAAAATTAATTATTTAATCAATTTTGGGAATTTGATTAGATGATTTGGGAATGAATTTAGAATAAATTAGATGATTAATTAACGATTTGAAAAACCATTAATTAATAGATGAAAATTAATGTTTTTAATGTAAGGTCGCAAGTATGCCCATTTTAGGGTGTCTACACCTAGGAATAAGAATATGCTATGATAAAATTAAATTTAATGCAAGTAAAAATGCAAATATTTAAACATTCTGGTATTTCAATTCTATTCGACATGTAAATGGAAGAAAGTAACA
Organism: Thuja plicata; assembly: GCA_018584345.1. Classification (NCBI taxonomy): domain Eukaryota; kingdom Viridiplantae; phylum Streptophyta; class Pinopsida; order Cupressales; family Cupressaceae; genus Thuja; species Thuja plicata. Next base: position 99,611 of record MU227854.1, read on the forward strand.
TGAGTCTCATAGTTTTCAAATCTAATGAGGATGAAGATGAGATAAAATTCCAAAAATTGCGATGACTTATAAATTTTCAAATTCAAGAGGACAAGGAAGAGTTAGAATCCTATAAAAACATAATTTATGAACTCATTATGCTATTGTACTTAAGTAATAAAAAGTAATAACATAAGTTAACTTAATGTAATAATAATAAATCTACCCCATTTTGTTACATTTTATGAAAGTGATATAATATTAATCAGCCTACATAGAAAACAACATCATACTGATAGAATTTGGTGTAAAAAAAGAAAATAAGATTTTTACATTCTAATATACGAAGGATATTAGTTTTGTGATTAAAAGAAAATAACTAGAATCTACATACCCTAATAGTTTCCAAATCTAATGTAGATATGATGATGTGTAAAGTAAGAGAATGTAACCTATATATTTCTAAATACAAGAAGATAAGGAAAAAGTTAAATCTCATAAAGAAAGGATTATGTATAAACTGATTATGCTATCCTACCATAGTTAAAAAATAATAATGACTTAAATAAACTTAATATAATAGGTACAATAATAAACCATATAAAAACCTACTTGAAGTTCAAGAAAGCTACTAACAAAATGAATCTTGGGAAGACAAGCTATGTTAGGTACCCATGTACAATTTGAAAGAACCTTAAAAATAGTAATAAAGTATAGCTTCTGTGAGTGGAAAAGATAAAGCTGACAAGGAAAAGACTCACCCTTAATAAGGTAAACTGAGTAGGATACGATGACCTTGAAATGAGTGATAGTATAGTTGAAACTCTATAAGAAAATATCCACATGTGCCTCTATAAGCTATAAGAGAAAATAATCAAAGGAATAATGTGTCATACAAAGTGCTCTACAATACCCTCTTATACATGTGATAATCTAAATTTTGGAAAAATAAATTTGCAAGCTACTAGGATGTAACTCAGATGGTTAAATATAGGAAGGAATCAAGATATATGTTTATTCAATTTATTCATTTTTAATACTGATGTTAAATTATTATTATCTATATAAGATTTAAGAATAGTGATCATAGAGATGAGAGACTTTAATTTGTATATATGTGGATGTGTCATGACAATAACATAATGTGGTAGAGAGAGAGAAAGAGGATATAGTTCATAGGTGATACAAATTAGTGTGAGAAATTTTCATAAGGAGATTACTATATCATTTATATTATTGTCAAGATCTATATCTGATATTCTAAAAATAATTATTTTTCATTTGATGAGTATATGTGATGATGATGATTTAAAAGAAAACTATAAAATTCTTGTATAATCTACAATAGCATGCAAAATTATAAGTTTTCTTTCAACATAAAAAATAGAGATGGTAGAATAGTTATAATATTTTTATTTGTGAGAGGAGAAACAATAGAAGAGGTATTTGTATCACTTGATAGTTTAAGACACTCCCAATAAGAAATTTATTCTTTAGTATAATCATCATACAAAGGATTCTCAATATTTTATCTCATTGGGCTCGAGCTATTATCATCTTGATGATGGATAACAAAGTATGATATGAAACATTGATGAAAGGATATCTACACAATATAATGCAAAACAAATTGTATTATTCAAGTTACAGATTTTGGAAAATTTATATCATTAATTTTTAATATTATCAAGGGTTGAGAAGCATGTATATATTGAGATCATCTATGAATAGAAGTTTGTTGAGATCTCCATACATATTACAAAGTGTGTTCCAAAGAGAAGAAAGACACTTAATGTGTGATAGATCTCATGATGTGTAGTTTTCAACACTAAGATCAATTAATTCTCAAACATGATCATTCTTATTTACCAACACAAATTTTTACTATTGACTACCAAGTTTAGTAGCGATTTAGGGTGACATCCCACGAGGAGTTGTGTTCTTCCAAGCTGATGAAAGAGATATATTTATTATACCCATTATTGAATTATATTGACTACCACGTTAAAAAAAATTGTAACTCTATGTGGTCTTTAATTTACAAGATTTCTATGCTAGACCTCCAAGACTAGTTTTAAAAATGATAGTTTTATAAGTTGAGTTCAAATGTGTTGACACCCACTAGATAGATAAATATAGATCCCCTTAACAAGTTACATCAATATAAATTTTTCCTATTTAAATAATAATATTTTAAAATAGTCCATTTTATTGCAAAGAAAAGGCATCCTAAAGTTGGTCTCTTAGACTAAAATTGCTCATAATGAGAGATATCAGGTCTCTACTAGGTCATGATTGAGTAGGTTTTAAAGATGTCACTTAGGTGGTGTAACTGATGGTTCACACAAAATTGATGGTTAATAGATAGAGTAGAGTTGGGGTATTAGGTGGGAAATGCAACTAATGGTAGTATGGAGATCAATTGATGTCACTAGATGGTGGTAGAGGAAAGATTAGGTGGTAGGAAGGTGATGTTATTGGGGCAGTGGTGGGATTATGTGTCGCTACAATTGTAGTTGTAGAGTGGAATTGTGGCTTTCTAGAGGTGTCATTGTTAATGGTGGTGGTATAAATTAGTGGTGCAAATCATTAATAGTTCTCATAAGGTAATATTGAATAATGTTTGAGCATGACTTCATAGAGGATGTATGGTTAGTTGCATGTTCATGTATCATGAAATTGTACCAAGATAAAAATGAATGATAATTATATATAATATAGACAGTTAATATCTAGAAGACAAAGGTGCAACAAATGTGAAAATGTTTATAAGCCAATGAGATAAGGTCAAATACATTGAAATATGTCTATATGAAAAAATATAAAAGATAAAAAAAATTTATCAAATCTATAAATAAATCCCTAATAATGTATCCAAGGGTGGTTAGGGTGGAGAAAAGAGATAATAAATAATGAGGCTAAAAATTAAAACGAAAATGTATCTAAATGTAATTGTCATTAAAGACACACAAACTCTAATAAGATTCAAAAGATGATTTAAATATTTGAAAATACAAATCTAGATGTTTAGAATAATAAACGCCTATAAAAAATAAGTAAAATCCTATGGAGTTGTAGTAAGATATGACGGGTTCACAAAAAAATGTGAAGAAAAACAATGGATTTCCAAAGTAAATTGGTTAATCTAATAAGATGCATGCACATAAGCAAATATAAATCTTGATAAATTAATTTCTACTATGAGACTAGTAAATAAGTAACCAATGTTTTTTTTAAATGGATTTGTAAATAAGAAATGTATTTAGCACTATAATCAATGTATATGAATAGCTTTGATGGAGTGTAGATTTTAATATGAGAAAACTAATGTCCTTAATTTATATGCAACTTGAATTTATATGCAAGACTATAATTAATTCTAGATAATTTTTTAGATTTGGGTCACATCCACTAACATGGATCTATCCTATACCCCAAAGATATGATCTAATAATTTATAAATTCTCGTTCTTAATTTGCTTCAACATCTACTCTTTACTAATTATGACAATATTGTAGCTTTGGAAGTATATTAGGACTCTACTAGATTGGGTTTAAGTTCTAATAATTCAAACTCCTAGAAATAATAGAATATATAACCTTTACATTTCATAAAAAGACTTTTGATACATATTAGATTATTTTCAAAACATTTCAACTGAAAATATTTTTATTATTAATGTTCCTAATGTATTAACAATTATTCATAAAGTACCTTAGCAACAATACCAGTTGGGACAGGAGAAATGGAGGAGGAGAGCGGAGGAGGAGAGTGAGTGGCTGGAGGAAATTCAAATTGCTCTTCGGGCAGGAAACCTGCTGGAGGAGGATCACAGGTGAATACAGGGGAAGGCATCAAGATTTCCAAGGGAGGTGAGAAGGAAGTAGAAGGGGACAAAGACCCAGATTGGAATCGATCCCGAGAAGATGGAAAAAGGGGATTTTTGAATCATGACATGAGCGGGAAAGATGCCTCTGGAAACGATCAGAGATATCTCGTACCAGAGATTCAGAAAAAGGTTAAAGATGTAGCAGTGAAGGGCTCCACAAAAGAGAAAAAGGGGGACAACTCTCTTTTGAGATTCCAAAATTGAGAAGATGCTCCAAAGGCAATGAAAGGTGTCGGTAAGTTCTCTGAAGTTGCTAATGATGACCATTCTTTCTTTAAAAATGTTGTTAAAGGAAGCTGGACCTCTCTTTTTGGTGTGAAACCTACTGGGAAATCTTCTTTTCCCCTAGTTGACAATACATTTGATCCTGAGAAGGGACTATTTAGCATTTCTCTTCCTGATTCCCTGGTTGATCATATAGTAGCCTCTATGAAAAATATTCTTATAGGAAAGTTCATGGGCCCAAGACCTAACATTGATATAGTAAGGGTTTATATTGCAAGGAAATGGAAGCTCAAGGGTCAAGTTGACATAGCTGCCTTGCCAAAAGTCTTTTTTACTTTTGATTTCTCCAGCTCTGAAGACCTCTTTGATGTTTTGTGCAGAGGTCCTTGGATGTTTGGTAAATCATCCTTGGCTCTTTAGAAATGGGGGGCAAATCTTGACCTTAATATGGATATGTTTGAATCAGCCCTAGTGTGGGTTCGATTCTAGGCTCTTCCTCTGGAATATTGGGATTGTGAATGTTACGTATGGAATCTGGCCTGCCATGTTTCAGCCTGCTAGAGGTTGGGTGGGGCCCGGGAGGAGAGTGATGCCGTTTGGAATGAACAATAGAATAATAGGCCCTTATCCTTATAAAAGATGTCTTTTCGAGTTTGGCAAGCTCGTTTGGGGAGCTCTTATTAATTGACCCAATGACAGCTGCAAAGACAAGATTAGTGTATGCAAGAGTCTATGTCAACATAAATCAAAAGGTAGACCTCCCGGATGTTATTACTATTAACTCCAAATTAGGAACTCATATTCAAGTGGTGGAGTTTGAATCCCTCCCCTTTGCCTGTTTCACTTGCAAAAAATTAGGGCATTAGGAAAAACAATGCGCTCTTAAACCTTCTGTTAAGCCAAAAAAGAAAGAATCAAAAGTTGAATGGAGAGAGAAAAATGGATCTTCCTCTTCTCTTCCTAATCCCCCTAAACCTTTAGAAGAGGATAAACCTCAAGAAGACCAGACTGTTGATCTAAAGAATCAGTCAGAGGAAGATATTAATTAGGAAATAGTCAAAAAGGACCTACCCCAAATTCTGGAGAAGGAAAATCCAAATGTAACAGAACAAGAGAAAAAAGTGGAAAATGATCCCATTCATGCTTATTTCAGTCCTTCGGTCAGGAATAGGGAGAAGGAGCCTCAGCCCCAAACTGTTCCTCAGGAAGGAATTATTGAAAAGGAGTCAATAGGCCCAATAATAGATATGCAAAAAGAGAATGGCAACCTCTTCGACACCACTGGATTAGGAGTCAAGGTATTGGACAAACTGGAATTTTCCCCATTTGTGATTGAGCAGGTGATCTCTATTGCTAATGGTAATAGCAGCAAATGTTGGTCTGAAGTCAGCGAGGAGGAAATCCAAAAAGAAAGTTTTGATGAATTATCTCCCATCTCAGAAAAGAAGGAGTCCCCATGGTCCGAGGTGACAAATAACAAGAAAATAAAAAAACCTTCTAAGAAATGAGGTCTAAATTTAAAAGCTCATGAATCAGGGAAAAAGGCAGATATCACTCCTTTAGGGGGAGTCCAGACTAGAAGGAAGAAAGAAAATGTTGGATCACCTCAGGGGGGAAGAGGTAGATCTTCTCATAAAGCTATGAGAGAGTTAGAAGCAAAATAGAGTATTGCGGATGGTAAACAATCTACTATCCCAGAGATTTGTTCCCCAACTCATTATATGAAGATCATATCATGGAATATAAGAGGTCTTAATAGTCCTCATAAACAAGATGTTCTTAGAAATATTGTTAGAGATACAAAACCTGATATTATTCTCATCCAGGAAACAAAAATGTCTAGAGTGAAAGTTGAGAAAATTAACCCTTTTAAGAATGGGAGTAGTATTGGCAACAACTCTGATGGTGCTTCTGGAGGTGTTGTGTTTTTTTGGTACAACTCTATTGTTAACTGTAAGCAGTTCCATGTTGAGAAGAACATTATCCTCATTCATATTAAACATCTTAAAGTGGATTGCTCTTGGAATTTGATGAACATCTATGCGCCTAATACAAAATGTGGTAGGCTTAGATTTTGGAAAAGATTAAAAGAAACCAGAAATAATTTCCAGACCCTCAGCTGGATGGCTATGGGAGATTTCAATACCCCCTTGCTAGATGATGATAAAATGGGCGGATCTCTCTCTCAAGTTGATAGCAGAATGGATCTCATGGAGTATATTAATGATCAATCTTTCTTTGATATGGAGCTGGAAGGTATTTCCTATACTTGGTTGAATAGAAGAACTGGTGATGATCTTATCCAGGTGAAACTTGACAGAACTCTCCTCTCTCTTGATTGGCTCTCTAAATTTTCTTGCTCTTTATCTTCTTCTTTTAGGATTGGTTCTGATCATTTCCCTATCATCTTCAATGCTAATATTTTGAATGGAAAAAAGAACACTCCGTTTCGCTTTGAGAAGATGTCGCTAGCCCACCCTAATCTGAAGGACTGTATATCTAAATGGTGGAATTATAACTAGGAAGGTACTGCCATGTATAGAATAGCTAAAAAGCTGAGTAATGTCAAGAGAAATGTTAAAATTTGGAACAAGGAAGTCTTTGGGGACATTTCCAAGGATAAAAGTATTAAAGAAGAAGAGATCAAGGTTATTCAAGAGATTATTCAAAAAGAGGGTCTCTCTGAGGAGCACAGAAGTACTGAGAATGTGCTAGTGGCTGAATATAATAACATTATTTCTAAAGAGGAGTCTTTTTGGAGGCAAAGATCAAGAGCCCTCTGGCTTAAAGATGGTGATAAAAATACCAGATTCTTCCATATGACAGCCATAAGACACAAAGCTATTAACAAAATTTCTTCCCTAAATGTAAAAAATAAGACTCTTGTTAAGGAAGAAGAGATAAGAAAGGAAATGCTTCAGTCTTTCTCTCTCCTCTTATCCAAAGATGTTAATCTTGATTCTCAGTGCCAAAATGAAATTCTCTCTGCTATTCCTTTATTGATAGACATAGATACCAATTCAAGACTCAAAGCTATTCTTAATGATAAGGAAATTAGAGATGTTGTCTTCTCCTTTGAAGGTGACATATCTCCTGGTCCTGATGGCTTTCCGCTTTTCTTCTTCCAGCAGTTTTGGGAGATTACTGGTTAGGATGTTCCTCATGATGTCAAAGAAATTTTTGGAACAAAAGCTCTTCTTAGAGAACTGAATGCCACCTTCTTGGTCCTTGTTCCTAAAATTCATGGTGCTAATACGGTGGAATCTTTCAGACCAATTAGCCTTTGTAATGGGAAATATAAGATCATAGCTAAAGTTATGACATCTAGATTGCTTTCTTTGCTGCCCTCTATTATCTCTCCTCAGTAGAATGGATTTTTTCTAGGGAGACAAATCCTTGACTCCATTGTAGTAGCTCATGAGAATATCCACTCCCTTGAAGCTGCCAAGAAATAGGGCTTTCTCATGAAATTGGACTTATCTAAAGCCTATGATAGGGTTGACTGGCAATTCCTCCAAAAAATCTTAAGCAGCTTTGGTTTTGATGCAGGGGTCACTAAAGTTGTTGATCAGTTGGTCTCCACTATGTCCTCCTCTGTAACTGTGAATGGTGGTTCTTCAAATTTTTTCAAACCTTCAAGGGGTCTTAGGCAGGGGGACCCTATATCTTCTCTACTATTTTCTATTTTGGCTGAAGGGCTGGGAATATACATATCTAAACTTGTCAATGTTGGTATCATCTCTGGACTCCAACCTTCCTTGGTGAGATCCTCCTACTCCCATGAGCAGTTTGTTGATGATACTCTTTTCATGGGTGAAGCTACTGTTAAAGAAGCCAGGAATCTTAAAAAAGCTTTATCTACCTATACCTCGGCTACGGGTCAACTCATCAATTGGAATAAGAGTTTCATGTTTTTTATCAATACCCCCCTAAGAGACAATTAAAGGTTTCTAAAATTCTTGGTTGTAGCATTGGTGATCTTCCCTCTTCCTACCTGGGTCTCCCCCTTTGCTCTAAACCCCCTGACAGTTTCTAGAATCAAATAGTTGACAGATATAACAGGAAGCTGGCAGGTTGGAAAGGTGCCCTCCTCAGTAGCTCTAGGAAGCTTTAGCTTTTGAAGTCGACCCTACAAAATCTTCCTGTGTATGATTTAAGTCTTTTCAAGATTCCCCACAAGTTTGCGATGGTGCTTGAAACTATCCAAAAATGCTTTTTATGGACTGGTGTTGAAGATAAAAAAAGAATTAGTCTGATTGCCTGGGAAAAACTTTGTAAGCCTAAAAGTAAAGTGGGTTTGGGGTTAAGACCTATCAAGCTAGTCAATAAGGCTCTTTTGGAAAAGTAGGTTTGGAGAATCTTTGGGGATACTAAACAATGGAATGGTATAATAAAAAGTAAATACCTCTTTAATTCCAATAGTTTGAAGGACCTCTTAAACAATAATGCTAGG
>MU227854.1:112618-124209 GCA_018584345.1 Thuja plicata
TTAAGTAATTTAACCTAAGATGATTTTAAACATTAATAATGAGCATCTCACATACAAGCATATAAGTCTATCAGGTGGTCCTTTTAGCATTAAGGTCCTAAACTATCTTTGACACATATGAAGATATGAAGGAACATATTTGTGTAAATATTATTATTTCCCTTATTAAAATAAGAAGTTATGGTGAGTTGTAAGAGGTTCGGTTTAAGCTACCATCTCGAGAAGGATCATTCTCGCATATAGCTCTTCCTAATTTCTAGTGAGCATAGCCAGGACTTGACAGGGTTGGAGGGGCATTACAGGAACCTCTATGCTAATGGTGAATTTATGGTGGCCTCTGCCTGCTCTTTCTTCTTCTCCAAGGAAGCTAAGCCTCAGTGTGCTACTATCTGGTATAAACTCCTCACTCCAAAGATTAAATTTTTCTTTTGGATTGTTATCTAGAATAAGCCTCTTACCATTAATAATTTAGTTAAAAGAGGTTTCTGTCATGTTAATAGATGCTTTCTTTGTAATGTGCAAGCTGAATCTTGTGATCACCTCATGATCCACTGTAGTTTTACTTGGAGAGTCTGGTCCTTGGTCTTTCAAAAATGGAATTTGGCTTGGTTTTTTCCGAACTCTTGGCAGGATTTTGTCACTCAGTGGAGATGTCCTTTTGATAATGATCTTTCTAGAAAATTTTGGAATCGAATCTCACCTCATCTCTGCTGGTGTATCTGGAAGCAAAGAAATAATAGAATCTTCAGAGAGAAATTTGCTAAACCTGAAATTATCTTCAACTTAATGTCTAGAGCTATTAAGGAAAACTTTAGTAATGCAATAACTAATAGCAAGAGCAAGCTCCAAAATCTCATCCCAGATGTGGATTGGTCTACTTGGAATTTTCCTCTTCACAAATCTCAAGATTGCACCCTAAGAGATTCCTCACTTTGGATTGCTCCTCCTATTGGTTGGGTAAAAGCTAATTTTGATGGGGCTTCCAAAGGCAACCCGGGTGTCTTTGGGGGTGGGGGAATCATTAGAGATAGTTTTGGAAATTGCTTAGGTGCCATTTCGGTCCCCTTGGGAATTCAGACTAATCATAGAGAAGAGGCCTTGGCTAACCTCAATACTATCCTGTTGGTGGAAGAAATGGGGTTCAAAAGAGTCTGGCTTGAAGGTGATTCTTTAAATATTATAAATAATATTAAAGCTATCAATACCCCCTCCTGGACTATCTAGCATAATATCTCCAAAATTAAAACTATAGTCCAATCCTTTCAGATGTTCCATATATCTCATAATTAGTTGGAGACCAATCAGGTTGTTGATTGTCTTGCCAATATTGGAGCCAAAAGCGAGGGGATTAAAAAATGGAAAGGCAATACTATGTGTAATGATGCAGTCTCCTCATTTATTAATTATGATAAAATTAGGCAAAAGGAAGGAATCATTAATAGGAGCATTAATGATATCACTTAATTCTTCTCAGATTGGGGTGATCTTGAATGTCATTCAAAATAATGCTAAGTACATCTCCAAGATGCGGAATTATTCTCTCATTATGAAAGCCCAAAATTTAATGTGTGTCACAATCATCATTAGTAACTATTGCCAGTTCGTGCATGTGAAGAGGACCGTGTCTCAGCTAAACAACCTTATTATGCTAAAGAACTATCAAAATCATAACATTTCCCAGTCTATGAAAAAAGAGCAGGGAGAGTATTCGACCATGGGTGGTGATCTTAGAAGAGAAGAGCTTGCAAAATGCAAGTGGAAGTAGGGTAAGGAAGTATGGAGAATTTTGAAGAAAGGCCATGTTCATTGGTTTCTTCAGAGACTCCATGGTTTTGATAATGATGTCTCAAAAAACTTTGCTGATGGCTGGGATAAGGGCACGGTGAATCTTGCTGGCAATTCTTTTAGCCTCAGCCTCGAGCTCCTCTCAGAAATAATTGGTCACTCGCTAGATGGTCTAAAGTAATCGAAAGAAGTTAAGGTTGGAACCAAAGGTTATAAGAAATTTCCTATCACTGACGAGGAGAGGGCTCTTCTGGTTAAAGGTAAGAAAGACTATGTTGACATGGATAATATTGATAAAATTTGGGATTCTGTCATCAAGGTTATAATGGAGTATTTCACTCTTGAGGGGAGATTTTCTAGGGTCTATAATTATCATTTTTCCCTAGTTAATCAATTCAGACATGATTTAAAAATTTATTTTCCCTACTTTCTCCTCTGTTTGCTTAACCTGAGCATCACTGATTATAGAGTGAAGAACTTCCCTATTCTCCATGTCAGGCTCATTCACCTTATTGCTGATTATGCTAGAGACTACATTCCTGACCCTATCCCTGCCCAGATCAAAAAAAGGAAGAATATCAACTCTCTGTCTAGGAATTTGAAACCTAAGAAAGTAATCTCCCTCTCTCCTCTAAGCCTTTGGAAGGGTTGAAGAATGATAAGGACCGTCGTGATGTCAAAGCCTCTGTCTCTGATAAAAAGGTCCTTGAGCCCTCTGCTAGCCCTACCCTCTACGAGCTTGAAGGTGTGAAGCTTATTCCCCAGGACATTGAGACCGAGGTTGTAATGAATACTCAGGTGGGTATTAATGTTGTGTCTAATCCCACTACCCACAACCCTAAGGAGAAGGATTCAGAGGATCCTAAAATCAATAATGCCAAGGATAGTCCTGAGGATGGCCAGGATAATCAGAAAAGAGGGGAGAAGCTTAACCCTGCTCTGGAGACTAATAATACTGAAGGTAAAGAGAATTCTGAGATTGAGGTTGAGGTTGATGACAACAAATTTAAAGAGACTAGTGCTAATCTTAATGATAGTAACGTTGACTACTCGGGGGATAATAGCTTTAGGGTTATGGGAGAGGAAAATCTGGACTCCCACGATTCCCCCAGCTCAGGGAAGGAGAACAAGGAGGAGGAAAGTGAGAGAATCCTTGATGGTAGTAAATCTCAGCCTCTTCAAAGTGAAATCAGAAAGATGGATTTGCAGGTCAGAAGATCAATCATAATGACCCCCCTTGAGATTGCTAAAAACAAATCCATCTACAGTTATAACCTGGACAAATGGGTGCAGAGCGATTTGGTTGAGCTTAAGAATAGATGTATCAAACTGGATAATAAGAACTCTATCATCGAGGAAACCATTGAAAATATCAAGAAGGAGAATTCTCACAATGCTAATGTCTGTGTGCTTCATTACGGTTTTGATCTGGATGATAAAATTAAAAAATTAGTTGAGATAGCCATGATACCTATCCAAGAGAAGATAAGCAGGAATGAGGAAATGCTAAATCATTTGCTTGGCCTGGTTAATACAGGTATGAAGTCTACTCTGGAGAATTTGATTTCTTTGAGTAAAATGCTGGAAGGAAACAAAGATGCCCCCTTGAGTGATACAATTGACCTGACTGATGCTACCCAGCAGATGGGACCTGGTACCAGAACTAGGTCAAGTACTAAGAAGAAGCACAAGGTTGATGATCAGGACATTCAGAGGCTGAAAGATAATGTTAAGACCATGCAAACTCAGCTGGAGGACTCCGAGAGCTTCTTGAAGACTATGTCTTGACCTCAGAGCTGGTGGTCTTTTTCCTCTTTTTTTCTTCCAGTGTTTTTTTCTTTTTGTTGTGTAGGTGCTTATTGCTAAATATGGGAGTTATCCCTTTGTAGCCTGCTCCTCTCTTTGGGGCAGCTAGTTGTTCTCTGGGTCTTCATGCTTATCTCTCTTCTCTTTTTGTAATAGGGTTTCGGGGACCCTTCAAAACCTATTTTTACCATAATTAAAAAACAATTATTCATAAACTTTCTAAAAATGTTAATATGCAAATAAATGCTATTAATATATGGTGAAAGTATAATGTGATTATAGTGGGATCCACTTGTGACCGTCATATTGAAAAACTTACAATTTTGAATTCTCAACAGTAATAATTGTGCTAAGAAATTATGTGAATTGAACATTGAAAGAAATTGTATGATGGTTCACCTTAATTGAAAAGTGAAAATTCATACTTGTATGGAAAAAATTTAACCTCGTCAAGATGTATTTTTGTCATGCGAAAGGAAGAATGGTCGGAGCTTTCTTTTGCTCACTTATTTCTAGATTCTCCTGTTTACACCCAAAGTCATAGAAGAGAGGATGGTGGAGCCCTCAAACCTCGACAAAGAAAGATTTGATAGTAAAACTATTAAAACGTCGTATTCACTTAACTTTGCACATGGTTTTTTAAAGAGTTTTTACCTTTTTATCAAATTTTTAATATTTTAATCAATCAATAAAGAAATGTTCATAAAATATCACAATTAAAATCACTAAAATTGGGTTAACTATTTTGTTTTGAATTTGAAGGTTTAAAAAGAATGAACACAATAAACAAGTGTGACAGTTTTGGGCATCTTTATTGGCAGAGGAACAAGAGGCACACAATAGTGGGTAGGGAATGGAGGGGAAATAACATTGTCAGTATGCAAGATTTAACTATGCATGAAAATAATGGCACCCAATAGGGTCGCATGAGGGAGGCAACAAATCAAAGGTGGGCCCTGATGACCACACCCTTAGATTTGATCAATGTAAAACCTGCCTAATTGAGTAGTTTGAGTCAGTTTAAACAAATGTCACAACTGGTTTCATTAGGGACTTTGCCAACTAGATAAAAGAAAGATAGGAGACAATGTGTACCCAATTGAAAGGAGGGGCATTGTAATTTAGTGGAAAAAGCACCGCCAATCGCCTACTGAGTCGGGTTGTTAAAGCACAACTAAAGAAGGTTAAATGGGCAACTTAATAATTCACCCATGTAAGCACATGTTGTTTTATTCATTGATGAAACTATATGAAACCCTTGAGCTATAACACACAACTTTGTTGACTTGGTGGTCAGCACCTCCTTGAAGATTTGTGACATGACTTAACAGCCTCCCGTGGATTGGGTTAAATATGGCATTTATATCGAGCATTGATAGTATGAGCTTTTAGTGCAATGACAAATGATTCCAACAATTGGTATCAGAGCCTTGGGTCACGAGTTTGATTCTCCCTTTAGTGGGTGATGAAGGCTTGGTCGGTGCTAAAGAAGGGCAGAACAAACTATAAGTACAAGTATTGGAACCTGCCCAACTAGTGCATCTTCTCCCCCTTCTAAACAAAAGTGATCCTATGACTAATTAAACGTCCCATTAACACATTTATCATTAAGGTGTTGTAATAGACGTTAGAAAAAAGATTGTGTGATAATCAAAATTAAGTTGCGTCTTATTGATTCCTAATGTAATATCTTATAATTTTTACTTTTTAGATCTGATAATTATAATCTATTTAATCAATAATAATCAACACTAACAACCTTCTAATCACAACTAATAATACCACTACAAGAACAATATTTAATTGTTTGCTTAGAAGATGGAATGTGTAATCTATAGTTAAGGTCTTATACTAAACCATTGGATAAAAGTAGCTGCTAACAAAACATTAATTTGTGTCTTGTTGATACATAATGTAATATCATAAAATTTATCATTTTTTTAATTTTGATAAGTATAATTTACACAATAGTTAATAATAATCAACTCTGACAACCTTAAGATCACAAGTAATAATGGTACTACAAGTACAATATTTAATCATCTTGTTATAAGATAGAAAATGGATATGAGCAGAAAAAACTCAAAGTACAAGTATAATTACTAGGTCTTCTATTCTGAACACCAAAATAAATATTCTTGTGTCCAATTAAATATCTCAATAACACACTTATTATTAAGTTGTCATAGAAGACCTTTGAAAAAGGGTTGATGGTAATTGTTATAACATTTTTTATTTGATGCCTAATATTAAAAATATTGGGCATCAAATCAATAAATGCAAGAAAAACTATTGGAACATGCTCAACTAGTAGTTCTTCTCCCATAAATAAATTACTCTTACAAACATGATGTCTCAATAGCATATTTTTTTGTTAAGGTGTCATAGTAGACCCTTGAAAGAAGGATGGGTGATAATTAAGCATTGAGTTTTATCTTGTATTTAATACGAAATGTAATATCACATGATTTATTACTTTGGAGATTTAATTGGTACAATTTATTTAATTTTTAATAATAATCAACATTGACAATTAATAGAAAAACAAAAATTCTAGAACAGATACAAAATAATAATTCTAGTACAAATACAATATGTAATCCTTTTATGAGAAGATATAATGTGGATATGAGAAGAACAAAGTCAAAAGTACAATTATTGGAACATGCCCAAATGTTGGGTCATCTCCTCTTACTAAAAGAAAAAAATATTCTTCTCAATTCAATTTCTCAATAACATATTTATTGTAAAGGTGTCATAATATACCCTAAAGATAAAAGGATAAACAATAACTAAGAATTAAATTATGTCTTGTTGATACATAATGTGACATTGAATATAATCCCGAATTGGGACTGAACAACATACCACGCTATAATGATGTGGTTTATTATGTTGTATTGGTAGTTTTGGCCAAGATGAGAGTAAGGCAGGAGATCACACTAGTTTGAATTCAAATACTATGAAGGATGGCATCAGAGTCACGGCTAGGCGAGATCCAAATCATGGTAAAGCTTGGTTTGATGTGGTGTACCAAAGTATATATGCTAATAACTGTAACCAGGATTTCAAACCCTTTGCGTTCTCAAAGCTTTTTATGCCATAAGTCGCATCAAGGTTGATCTGTTATCCCACATCACTGCCTTTATGGAGGAGTATCAGGAAATGATTATAAATTTTGGAGATCGGGAGATGCAAGCCTTGTCACACATACATCTCTTTTGGCATGGGTTTATTTTGGAAAGTGGGATTGACGATAATAATAAACATTGCGCCTGGGTTTCCTTGGCCATTACTCAACATAGAAAAGACAAGTTTTGTAAAATTCAGCGTCTCCTTCTTCTGCTTGCTTCCCATTTCAATACCCTAGGGAATTCTAAGAAAAATCATGAGATGGGGGTGACATGGTTCATGTTGATCATGATAAGATTGAAGTTTTCAGTCACAACAACCCACATGTTTGGATGACTCTTGATGGATGAGGGTTGTTTCCCTATATGGACGCCATGATAGGATCAGCCGAGAATCTTGTCATCTAGTTTCTGAACAGTTGAGATGATAGGAGAGTGACTATGGGGGCATATCCTTTGAAATCAAAGGGGAGGTTATCGCTTAGGCCATAGGGCTTACCACTGAAGCTAGAAAGTATAAAGATATGACTAAAGTCATGAACAAAACTATCATTAAACGTTTGTTTTGAAAGAACAAGGTTCCTATGAAAACTCATGGCGGCTACGAGAGGAAGGCATTGCTTGAACCCTAGGACCAGGTGTGTCTTTCTATTATGAAATACTTAACTCTTGAATGAAGGTTTGGGGTGCTTTATTATTATCTTTTTCCTCTGTTGAATCACTTCTGCCATAGGGACCTTATTTTGCTACCCTTTTTCCTCCTCCAATCTCTAGAGGCTAAGGTAGTGAAAATCAGAGATTGTTGCAAAAAGAACAAAAATTTCATTATCTTACATCAGGGCCTCATCCTAAGATTGTTTAATTTCCACCTGGCTCTTTGCCCTCTTAGATACATCTCTGTCTAGGGTGTCCCACCTCGCTCAACCAATCTGTCAAACCTGTGCCTAGCAAAAGGGAAAATCCTAAAAAAACCATGACCCCTCATTCTTCCTCCACTTCCCTGACGACCACCAAGTCTGGTAGGAAGAACAAAGGTGCCCTTTCTGCTACTCCTACCAGACCTAAAAAGGAAAAGATGAAAATGTGCACAAACCTTGAGGAGTATGGTGCTGATTATGGTGATACCCCTTGGAGATTGCATAGGATTGTTTCCAAACCTAGAAAGAAAGAGAAGGCTATGAGGGAGAATTACATTGAGGACGAGGAGGCATATTTTGGCTTGGATTGCAAGGTTGACTCGAGGATCGATACTTTGGGAAGGAAACCTAGCAAGGATCCAACACACGTCTCTGAGATTTTTAATATGAGCAATACCGGCACTGAGAAAATGGGTGGGACTAAAAACACCTCTCCTACTACCATCTCCTCCCCACACCACAGAATGAAGGATGGGAATACTAAGACGAATGAGAAAGTGGAAGGGATGGAGAACCCATGTACAAGATGTGCTGTCATTGGGGAGGAAATTAAAAGGCTGAAGAAAGGGGTTAATGTATTGAAGAATGCTCTTACTACGATGGACAAAATCTATAATAGACTGGCATAGTTCATTGTTAAGGTCATGCATTCATCTGCACCTATCATGTGCTTGCTGCAGCAAACAAAGAAAAATGACGAGGATAAATCTCATGGGATGGAGAAGAAGTTATAGTTGCTTGTTGATGATTGGACCATGTTACTCACGTCCCACCCTAGCGAGAAATAACTCAGATCCCTGGTAGGATCATGTAATGGGTTGGGACTCTAGCTCCCACAATTTATTTTTTGATTTATGGTTTTATAACTCTTGCTTTAGCCCCCTGGGCTTGTTACGTCGTAGGAATTTCCATGTGAAAGAGCCTAGGATAAATTTTACAATCTAACAGTGGCAAATCATGGAGGAAGAATGACTACCATTGAGTCATCTGAAGCGTTCATTGATTTTCACCACTTTACATGTCAAGATGTGACATCTCGTGCCTCAATATGGCCAGATCGATATTCTCTATTTCCACGTGCTTACAGACATTAACTACTACAATTTGGGAGGTGTGAAATTGTTCACAAGTGGTGGCTAGCCGATCATCTAGCCCATCTTGTACGTTCATTTTATTTGTCCCTGCTCGAGAGTGAAGAGATCTTCTTTGAAGGTGCGTGGGCATAGAAAGAAGAAGTAGATGTGTGTAAGAGATTTTTCCTGATACAGGGAAATAAAAGAGGAATATTGGGAGACAAGTGCATAAGGGAAATTAGTGAAAACTATGTGAGAACAAGTGGATAATATCCACGCCGATAGAGAGGAAAAGAACAGTGTGGGAAATAACTTTAGGAGGCGTTGTGCGAAGAAAATAGGGAGGAACATGAGAATTAAGAAAAGTTTAAGGGAATAAAGTGTAAAAAAGAGTGAATGTTTATGTCAGTATGCCTGTGAATAGGGCTTGTGACATTAATGTAAATTGGTCTTATAGTTTTGCTAGAAATGAATGTGAATGAGCTGAATTCTTATCACAAAGATTGTAACAAAGATTGTAATAAGCATGACATAGGAATAGAGTTAAGAGGGCTTTCATTTTTGGGTTTTGGTTTTACATAAAGTGATTCAAAACTTGTTTGTGACCTGCAAATTCATTCAGTCTGATAAGGTCTAGTGATATTGTACTGCATCAAATGGTTAAATTGTAGTTTTTTTGTTCTCATCATTAAAATTCAAACTCATATTGGGTGTTATTGTGTAGTGTTCATGTTGGGGAAGATTTCTTGGTATGACTTTAGGGCTTGTAAAAACATGTACCCCAATGTATTAAAAAATATTGTGAGAATGTCAGCCAGTTTAAATCCTTTTTTTTTTTATTCTTATCGAAAAATATCAAATATTATGAGTTTAAATACCTTTCGGTCATGTCAAGGGAGTAGACAGAGAAAGGAGATGACTGTAAACAAGACCCTCTTCCACTCTGCAATTGTATTTTCTGGATATTTATATTTGTGCTTTTATTCATTTTTAAATAGACATTTTTTTAGGATATCAAACATCTGAGGGACTCGCATCATAAAACAAAGGAATGATGAGCAATTCGGGAGAGCTGCACATAAGGGCGAGCTACTTAAGTGTGCAAAGGAAGATAAGGCATGTTGACTATTTTATTAATAAAATAATTTTAAATATTATGAAATCCTAAAAAGTAAAATTAATTTTAAAAGTTAATAATATGTTTTTGATATTAGCAGCAGCAAGAGGGTGCTAACCGAGGTATATAACAGCTAACAAGACCGACTTAACACCATATTAAATCAGCACTGTCAGCAATAGATAAACAAGTATACTATCTACCTCTATCAAAAACCATAATAAAAAAGCTAAACCAGTAGTGATAAGTGCCCCAAAAATTAACATTATCAGAGTTAGATAGCCAAAAAGAGATACGAAGCCACGCATGGCTATTTAACATAAGTAAAGTCTTACTCTTAAAATAGAAATGACTGGCCAAAATATAGGGCTAGAGGTCCACAATGTGACAACACCCCAACCCGCACTTCATTTTTAGCTGGATCCCTTCCCGTCTTATAAGCACTTCGACAACAGCAGGTCCACCCACTCTTCATTAAGGAACTTGAAGAGTTCTCTGTTTCCATCCATCGACTCCTTACCAGCCGAGGCTTGTTCATTTAGTAGGTAGAGGGTTGTGGAGGAGGCGTGCATGAATTTAAGAGAGAATTTACTAACATCCCCTAGCCTCTTATTGGTGTTAGCCAAGTCCCCATTCAGTTTGGCCACCGAGTTCTCCAGATTAACCATCTGAAATTTAATTTTTCCCACTAGGCCAGAGCCCACAACAGACTTAGGGTCCTCAGTCCTGTTATCCAAGCTAGAAATGTCCTTACCCACATCGACCACATTGTCCTGTTTATCAATTTTACCCTCTTCCTAGTCTGTATTAGTCTGATTGTGCTCCATGCTAGGGGACTCAACCGAAACATCCTCTTTATCAAAGAGCTCCTTCATAGCCCGTTTCCCTTTTTCTTTGGCAAGCTGAGAAGACCGGCGGGTACTAGTGGGTTGAGGGTCAACATTTAGGGGGCAGTCCAGGTTAATATAGATCTTTTTGCCCTTTTTAGCAAGCTGGGGAGAGTCCTCCAGGGTTAGATCATGCTTGCTGCCCGTATGGGGAGTAGAGGTCGGGTGGATACCAGAGGAATTAGGACTAACTACAGGGGTAGAACTGCCAATGGAGTCTGAAGGCGAGGGAATGCCTTGGTTTACAGAGACTGACAGGGACAAATTCTGTTGAGGAAGTTGGGTAATTTCCACAATGAGCGGAGGGCAGAGAGCCCGCTGGAAGTGGTAGATCCTAAAGATAAGCCCCTGATGCAGGAAAATGGGTTTTTTACCCAGCGAGATGGCCTTATTTATGGCCACCACCATATTCTCTAAAGAATGCAGAAGGTAAAAAGCCATGAAAATTAACAATTTATGCCTAAGATGATTAAGAAAGGCAAGGTGATAGTTGTAGAATGTACCAAACCTGCCCTCTAAGGTGAAATATTTCATCACGAGCTTACACATCTTCAGCCAGAATTCTGGAAGATCTACCATGCTATAACCCCCATTCTTAGACACAGGTTTATCGTCATTTGCAAAGAACTGGTCGAACTCTGTTTTGGCTTGGGTTTTGGTGGTTTTCTTCCACTTTCTGCCCATGCTTGCCATGTCCGTGGCTTTACCAATCACCTCTTCGTTGATCTCAAAGGTGATACCATTAATAGTAACTGTTATACACTGAATTTGCACCTCTGATCTCAAGCTCTCTTGGTCTTGATAATCCAGTATAACATGGGAATCATCTCAAGGTTGTGGGACCTTATGCTAACCGAGATGAGACCTCCAGGTTC
>MU227854.1:137942-185711 GCA_018584345.1 Thuja plicata
GCCCAAAATTAGAATTGGCATAACCCTATTCCAATTTTTAATTTTGGAACCAAACAGGGAATTGAACATTTTGGGAATTCGGAAATGCCAATTCCCGTTCAATTCCCATTCCACCCCTCAACCAAACGGGCCCTAAGCTCACATTTGTATTTCCCTACTGGTTTTAATAGTGGTCTGTTTATGTATCATTGCTTCTTATGAGGGTTCATTTGTATTTAAATTAACATATTCATTTTCTTAAAAAATGGAAAGATATTAAAATTGAAATAAAGATAGTAATCCTTATCTAGTTTCTTAAAAATAAATAAAGATAACCCATAATAAATATAAAAATAAAATAAAAATCTTTGTTCTAAATACTTTGTAAAATAATAAAAATTAAAAATCTTAATTATTTTTTAAAAACAATTTTTTGAGATGTAATTTTTGGTGTAAACACTTTCACATTTTCGAAAAGTGAAATGCATTTCTATGAGATTTGTTATTTGTCTTTTTACATGGATAGGAAAGCTTGTTGTCAATATACACTTATAATAACTATGAAATATTTCTACAAACAAGTTGTATGGATGATGTCTTCTATGTAATTTCAAATTGATAAATGTATATTGTCAGTAAATATTAATTGTTTATATATTTTAATTGATAAGCATGTTGTATGGATGATGTCTTCTATGTAATTTCAAATTGATAAATTTATATTATGAGTAAATATTAGTTATTTATATGTTTTCATTGATAAGGATGTTGTATGGATGATGTCTTCTATGTAATTCTAAATTGATAAATATATATTTAGTAAATATTAATTATTAAGCCAGTAGGCTTTGTGTGGGAGCTTTGGTCCGAGAAATGTTTTGTTTTTCTCCCAGATAGTTGTCACCCCTTTTCCCGGATAGTTTTTTTTTTTTTTCGACAATGGAAAATAGAAACTTACCTTTTTTCCCTTAAAATTCTCGAGCCTTTTCGGAATTAGTTCAAACTTTTCTAATTTATGATATTGCATGTCTTTATTCAACTTGGAAGCTTTCATTTTTGTGGGCAACCAAATGGAGAGGGAGAAATATGTTCTCTAACAATGAGTTGGGATTTCAAATTAAAGGGAGGAAGATAGTTTTGGTCTAGTCATGTTTTTTGTTTCTTTTATCAATCGTGAGCCAATGCAATTTGTTGTCATTATAGCGTTAAAATAACGTGATGAAGAAGAAAAGAATGTGAATAAAATTAGCATTTTAGAAGTCTATTGCTCCCAGAGTTTCGATATCTGCATTGGAATTTGGAGAATTTGGGGGTTTTTAAAGCTGATTTTATTTTTTTTGGTGGGGTTTCTATTTCTAATTTTTATGTCGGATTCAAAGTTTTGATCGGTAAAGACATTATGGTTTTTGTAAATTGGAGTCTAAAGAATTTGCCCAAAAAGTAGAGTTCCATTGTCGTGATCTTAACCCAGGTATTGGATTTGTAAGTCTGCAACAAATTGCAACATTTCATATTGGAATGATTTTGTTTTTTCCCTTCAAACTTGCCATAATTGGCAGCATTTAGTTTCAGAATGCAATACTTTTTTCATTTTTAGTTGCACATAAATTACTTTTTTTCTTTAACTTTTCTTTCAAAGTGATGTTTATAGTCTTGCATGTTCTTAGAGTTGTCGGGGTCCAGAAATTTGAGAGAGATTTTAGATCTGCGATCTAAAATTAGCAACTAGAGAGATTCCCTCCATTAAGAAAGTAGTGAAATCACTTCTCTATGCAGATCAACGTGTTTTAAGGATAAATCTCCTTTTATAAGTCATGCTTTCATAAAACTAAATTGAAATGCATATTTTTTGTATTTCATTTTGTTGCTTTTATTTGGTGCAATATAACTTTTCCCTCTATTAGTAGACATGGTAGTAAAACGTTGAAATCAAGGATTTATTTAATAGAATATTTGAATAAAATCTTTAACTTAAAGATTTATGGTCAATTCTTAATTGAAAATTTTTCAAACAACTCTTAAATAAAATGTTAGGAGAAGATTATTGGACGTATTTTAAGTGAAATTTTTTAGGTAATTATTAAACAAAATATTTACAGACAAATTCTAAATATAACGTTAAGAGAAGATTTATAGACAACGCTTAACTTTCAATTCTACATGTATAGCCAGCTCCTAAATAGAATTCTACGAGAAGATTTAAAGACCACAACTAAATGGTATACTTTGGGGAAGATTTATTTTGCTCATTTTTTCTCATTCTGAAACAAATTTTTTGTTATCTATTAAAAGAAGGTTAGATCTGTAGTGCTAGGTCTCTTTCATTGCTTTGAAGTTTTAGTTATTTTGTTTTCCTTGTTCTTATTCTTACGTTATTTATGTTCTTGAGATTATTTTTGTTACAATTTTCAAAACGGAATGGATACAATGAAGAAAACTATGTGTGTTTCCTATTGGATATTTCTGAGCGTGCTAAAGACTGTTGATATAATAATTTGGTCTTCAATGTATAGCAATATGTGAGCCTACCAATAAACAACTATAGAAGCATTTTTCTAGTAAAACATGGTGGAATCTCAAAATTATGTTACATGCGGTTTTATCTTAATTATATGAATAAAATTTTAGTAGTTCTTGTTCTTTCTATCCTATCATCTGATCTAGTTAATTGAAAATTAAATTGATCAATAGAATTACACTTTGTTTTGTTTTATTTTTGTTTTATAAGTATATTCTTATAACAAATGTAGGCTATTCAGCGACATATTTATATCTTAAAAAGATTATGAGAGATAAATAAAAAATATTTTAATAAATTCATAAATTAATTTGATTTTTTTTGACCTTTTTATATTGAAAACTAAAATATTTTTCTAAATTTCTTCAAATAATATTAAATTATCTTTTCTTTTCTTTTCTTTTAATAGTGTAAATAACATATTCTTTTATTTATTTATTACAAAAAATATTATTTAGATTGTGTTTTTTTCTATAAAATTATATAATTTCATAGGTTTGTGAATATAAGAAAATTTAAAAAAAATCTATAAATGAAAAGAGTTAAACGATTTATTTATTTTTATCAAAAATGGGTATAATTCAAAAATATGGCTGAGAGTGATATTATGAATGTCTCTCAAAACAAAAATACATAATAACCTGGGCTGCCAATCTGCTGAGCTTCCTAATACGTGCCTGGGTCTTCGCCTGACGGTTAAGGAGGTTGGCATACAGTTCTAGAACACAATCCTTGAGAGAATGTAGAAGAAAATTGGGAGGTGGAAGGGTAAGGTCCTCAGTAATGCGGGAAAGCTCCAACTGCTAAAGTAGTCCCTCCAAGGGGTCCCTATTTACTTCCTATCCATTTTTAATATTTCCATAGGAATGGAAGACAAACTTGAGAAAATCCAAACGAACTTCCTTTGGTTTGGTCTAGAGGAAAAAGCCAAAATCAACCTGGTGAATTGGGAAACTATTTGCCTGCCCAAACCATTGGGGGCGTTTGGGAATTACAAGGATTGTCAGTCTAAACAAAGCCTTCCTTACTAAGATGGGACGGATCCTCTCTAATCACCGGGTGGATTGGTGCAAGATCATGAGGGCTAAATAGTACAAGAAATCTTCTTTATCTAATTTTCGGTATGACAATGCCCTCCCTTCAGGTTCCAAAATATGGAATAATTTTCTTAAATGTAGGGGAGTGCTGAGGGAAGGGTGCAGATGGAAGGTTGGGAATGGGAACACGATTAGGTTCTAGGAGGACGCCTGTTGTGATGAGAAAGCCCTAGCTTGGGGACCCCTAGGTTGCTTAAGGAGAACCCTGATTGTTCAATTTGGCTCCAGAATCAAGGATTATATTTCACAAGTCAAGCAGTGGAAGAGATTGAATGAGGGTTGGGAGATCCCACCACACCTTGTAAGGCAATTTAAGAATCTTCAAGAAATCTTGGAGAACACTCACATCCCTATTATCCCGTGTGAGGACAAGATGATCTGGGATAAATGCCAGTCTGGCTCGTTCACTGTTAGGTCTACCTAGAATTGCTTGGTCAGAACCGTGAGCAACTCGAGGTGCTAGAAGTTTTTGAGGATCAGCCAACTTATACCAAAAATCAATTTCTTCTAGTGGACCGCTCTCCATGGAAAAATTCTCACCATTGATAACCTCAATAGACGCGGACTCCAACTGGTTAACTGCTGTATGTTGTATAAGCAGGAAGAGGAAAGTATTGATCATCTCTTTATTCATTGCCCTTTTACTAATGGATTCTGGGCTAGAATTCTAGACAGATTTAGTTTATCTTGGGTTTTCCTACAGGAGCTGTAATAGTTTATAAGAAACTAGGAATGTCCTTCTTCCCACCCCATGATTAGGCAGCTTTGGAGAATGATCACCCCACACAATTGCTAGCACATTTGGAAGGAGAGGAATAACTGCATTTTTAAAGAAACGAAGCTGGGAGTGGAAACCGTGGTTAGAATGGCTGAGAAGCTATTGTTGGAGAACATCTTAGTTTACAAATGGAAAACCCTTGTCAGCCCCCTAATGGGATGGACTCCTGGGTGGCTCGCAAATGGAACCTGCCTGATTCCTTCCTGAGTTTTGACAATTCTATGAAGTTGAAAAGACTAAAGACCAAGTGGCTTCCCCCACCTCCTTGCTGGTTACAATTGAACTTCGATGGTGCGGCCCGAGTAGGGTCAGCTATGGGTGGAGGTATCATCAGGAACACAAAGAGTAGTATGGTTTTATCCTACTATGGCAACTTCAACTCTTCCTCTAGTAATGTTATTGAGGCCCTTTACCTCCTATGGGGGATGAAGTATGCTATTCCATAGGTTCTAATAGACTCATTATCAAAGGAGACTCGATGCTTATCACCAAAACCTTGAAAGCTACTATAGCAGCTAGTTGGAAAATAAGTAGCATCATCAGGGATGCTCATCTTCTACTAACTAGAATGGAGGATTATGTGATCCAGCATACCTATAGGGAAGGAAATTTTTTGGCTGACTTGTTGGTTGTTGATGGGTTGGGAAGGATGAGAATGTGTTGTTGGAGGGAAATGATTCCCCTGTCAGAGGAAACTAAATCCCTCATCGGGATAGAGAAACTTAACTTGTCTCGATGATGTGGCTCATTATGCGATGCTGGAGAATGGGTGGCGTTGGCCATGAAAGGTGTTCGGCAATAAATTTGAATTTAAATTCTTTGATAGATGAGAGAAAAGTTACGGTTTACAGGGAATTATGCCACCACACCACTGACTTTAATAAGGATTATACTTTCCATCATGATGTGGACGCCAAGAGGAAGTGTGTTCTAAAGGATTTAAGTAAGTGAAGTTATAATAAGCTTGACACGACTTGCCACATCATAAATGATACTTAGTAGTGTTGGGGAATGATGATGGGTTTTTGTAATCCACAGCCATAGGTCAAGTTTCACGTGTGTCCTTGCTGGCACAAGCCTATTTTGGGAAAGAGGACTGGCAATGATATTAAGTGCAATTTATGGGTTTTCATGGAGCTATTACTCATCATAGATGGATTAAGTCCTGTAGGAACCAGCACTTTATCTATTTTTTTCACAGTTTAACAATATGGAGAACTCTAGGATGGACTTGGAGATGGGAGGGGATATGGTCCATGTTGAACCTGATAAAATTAAATATGTTTTCTGTGAGAATGCTCTGGATGATCCTAGATGAAGGTGGGTTGGTTCTGTATGTGTTAGCAATGATGGGCTTAGATGAAAATTTGTCTCTTCAATTTGTTAACAAATGGACTAATAGGAGGGTCACCATGGGTGGTATTTCATTTGAGATCAACAAAGAAGTGATTTCTCAAGCTATGGGACTAACCACAGAGGGCCGAAAGTGGAAAAAGGTTACTAAAATCATGAATGAAACTAGCCTTGAGCATTTCTTCAGAAAGAATGAGGAGCCGATCAAAACTCATGGTGGCTATGATAGAGAAGTGTTACCTAAGCCCTAGGAGTAGGTATGTTTGGCTATGATGAAATATATCACACTCAATGGAAGATTTGGTGTGATTTATTATTACCACTTTCCTCTGCTTAACCACCTCTGCCATAGGGATTTGATCTTGTTTCCCTTTTTCTCCTTCACTCTTTGGAAGCCAATGTGCTTAAAATCCAGGAATGCCACAAGAAGAATAAAAACTTCACCATCTTACACCAGCGCCTCATCCTTAGGTTGTTCAATTTCCACCTTGCACTCTGTGTGGGCTATGTGGCCATTAGAGCTGATATCAAAAACCTCAAGGTGGAGTTCAAGGTCCTCGACGGTAGCCGCAACAGGCTGGAAGAATTCACTGTCAAGTTGATGCATTTATCTGCTACTAGTCTTTTCCTCCTACAGTAGGATAAAGAGGAGAAACATGACATGGTCGATGACGGATTGAGGAGGACCATCCAATATTTTGCTAATGACTGGACTAGGGTGCTCACCCATCACCATAGCAGGAAATAACTGGGACTATTGGCGGGGTCGTGTGGTGAACTGGGGAGTTCGCCCCCATCTAGTCTTTTTTTTTCTTTTAAGGTCTATGGTTTTAGTCCTCTAGGCTTGGTTCTTAAGACTGGTACTTTTGCTAGTACTCTCATTTGGATAGTCCCGTGGGTTGGTTTTTTTATTACTATTAGTATAGTTAATTACTATACCCATAAGTTTATTTTTTATACTGATATTTTGTTGGGGAGAATTTTTTTGAATCCCTATGGTTGTCTATTGTTTTTGGTGTTAACAAAGGGAATCGACTAACTATTACCATCAATGTGTTGTTGGTAGTCACTTTGTTGCTTCTTGGTAACTCGGTCTTTGGTGGCCCTACCTCCTATATCTTTTGGGTCAGCCCCCTTGTTCCAAGCTGCTTTAATATCAAAAAACAATACATAATAAATAATTTAAGAAATATAATGCATTTTGTTTCATCTTACTTACAATTTTTATAATGAACCAATAATAGTTCTTTCCAATTAATGTAATGAAATATACAAGGTGGCTTATGGTTATTGTTTAGTTAATGTATAATAAACTTTTGTTGTTTGAATGAGTCTTTTATCTAAATATTTTTGATTAGAAATAGATTTAAATTTCTAAATCCAAAGATAACAATTTTAAATAGGATTTTGTATTTTCATACAAAAAAACTTTTGTAACATGAATTAAGATTAAATTTAAAAATAAACAAATGATTATAAAAAATATGTTAATGGTTTACTCAAGTAAAAAATGTGCCCTTTCTAGAGGGAAAAGCAAAGTTCATTGATGAATTTTTTCAAAGTTTATCTCATGGACTTTTCAAGTTTGGTGTCGTCACTATTTCTTAACTCTTTTTTCAGATTTACATGTCAGATTCTTCTCAGATTTCATATTGTCTTTCCTTCATAATATTAAATTCTATTTTTTGTTTCATTTATCATTTATTTTCTATCAATATTATGCAATAAACCAGTCACAAATTTGACATAGATTTTAACAAATATAATTTACAAGAAAACCTCACGGCCTAAGGATTGTTATCTATCATTTTCAGAATTCCTTCTACATACCATCAATGAACTATTTTTCACATTACAAAATATGTCACTTTCTTGAAAATCAAAATTCCTATCGGTTCATTGTTGCACATACAAAAGCGCGCAACTACTAGTTTATATATTTTAATTGATATGTAAGTTGTATGGATGATGGATCAAAAGTTGTAATCTAAAGTAATTTAATGTAAAAAGAATACTAATAACCTAATTCAAAGGAGCTATCTAATTTCGTGGATTGTGAAAATATCACATGTTGAACATTTTAGAATTTTTAGTCTCTTTACAACATAGTATATTTATCATAGGTCTTCATAAATTAATTGATCGTCAATTTGACTTTAACATTATTCGAACAATTTTAACATGTGTATGATTTCTAGTCTTAGATATTATTTATTTCTATGTAATGTCAAATTGATAAATTTAAATTGTGAGTAAATATTAATTATTTATATAGTTTAATTATAAGTAACTTGTATGGAAGATAGATCACAAAGTGTAACCTAAAACAATTCAATGTAAAAATATTTCTTATAATCTAGTTCAAAGGAGTTATCTAATTTCATGGATTGAAAAAATTTGGTGTGTTGAACATTTTAGAATTTTTAATTTCTTCACAACATAACATATAATTTATCATAGGTCTTCATAAATTAATTGATCATAAATTAACTAACCTTTACCAAACTATTTGAACAATTATATCATGTCTATTTCTAGAGTCTTAGATTTTAATGTTTAAATATAAAGATGATAATAAACTTTACAATGATGACTTGGTTTATGCTCAATATCATTGTGTTTTGTCTCATGTGCACATGGATTTTCAAAATAAATTAATCATCAATTTAGCTTTTGTAAAATTATTTGAACAATTATTTAACATGTCCACTTTTTTTTGTAAAGTCATATATTTTAATGTTGAAATGTGAACATAATAATACATATTATAATGATGACTTAATTTTTTCTCAATATCATTGTCTATTGTTTCATGCATGCACGTATTTTCATAAAATAATTGATAATCAATGTATCTTTTCCAAATTATTTGAACAATTATAACATGTATATTATTTGTAGTCTTATACTTTTATGTTTAATTATGAACATAATAAGAAGCTTTACAATGGTGACTTATTTATACTACATATCATTGTATATAGTCACATGCAAACACATAAACATCTTTATGTTCAATATCATTGTATATTTTCTCATATATGCGAGCACACACACACAAATAAATTTCACGATTGAAATTTTTTTATGCTCAATATGACTGTATATTGTCACTCTCACACACACACACATATGTATATATAATAGAATATTATCTTCTAACAAGATATAAATATCATACATGTAATTATTATTATTATTAATTATCCAGCGACTAATAATACTATTTGTAACTCAATATTTAATCCTGTCGTCGGAAGATGTAATGTGAAAATGAAAGGAAGAAAACTAGAAACACAATATTTAAAAGATAGATTGTGGAAGTTTGTAGAATAAATTCAAAGGCGGAGCATGAAAAGGGTGAGCGGTTAATGTTGACATATCGGGTGGGCAAGGCATGTGGCGCATTAACGGGGTTCTAGTAGTTGACAGTTGCGCCGAGCTTTGAATATCCAACTTCGGGAAAGACAAATAAAGCGAACCAAAGGCTTGACCGACAGCATTAACTAAGAGCTCCTAATCTCTCGACACGCGTCGTTATCCAATTCGATACTCTGGACTCTGCTTTTCTATATAACTCAGCCAACTCTGGCAAGTCCTTACAGAAGCAGTAAGATGGAAATGAGTATGGATACTTCTAAGCTTTTCTCATTCTTCTTCTCTTTCTCAGTTTCAGTAACTCTTCCTCTCATAACACTCATTACTTGTTTTTATTTCTTCAATGGAGGAAAAGCAAAGGCAAAGGCAAAGCTGCCGCCGGGGCCTCGAGGGCTGCCTGTTTTAGGCAACCTACTGGACCTGGGCTCGAATCCCCACCAGTCTCTTCATGCTCTTTCCCAGCGCTATGGCGGCCTCATGTATCTCAAAATGGGCACCACTCCCGCCATCATTGCTTCCTCTCAGGAGGCCGCTACTGCCATTCTCAAGACATTCGATTCCGATTTCTCCAACAGACCGCAGACCGGCTCAGCGGCAGCGGATATTCTCCTCTACAATAGAAGCGACATCACCTGGTCTTCCCAATGGCCTTCCCTACGAAAGCTCTGCATTTTCCACCTCTTGACCCCCAAATGTCTGGAAAAGTGGCAGGAGTCCCGCGAACAAGAAATGGCGCTGGTTCTCGCCTCCATCTTTGGACTTCGAGCTACTGCTGTAAATCTCGGAGATTTTGTTAATGTCTTTACTTGTAATGTTATTGGACAGATGACGCTCAGGATGAGACTCTTCGACGAGAATAACGCAGAAGCGGAACATTTCAGAGAACTAATGGATGATTTCTTGAGAACGGCTGCCCGTTTTCGGATTGGAGATTTCGTTCCTTTCTTGGAGAGGATTGGGTTGGGCGGTTCTCTTGATGGATTGAAAAGCTTGCACAAGCGCCTTGATGAATTTCTGGTGAAAAAGATTGAAGAACAGAGGAATAGGCCTCTGCCCGCTGAGGACGATTGGAACAAGGACTTTCTACAGATTCTGCACCAACTCAAATATAATTCTGCTGGAGAGGGCCGACAGCTTTCGGAGTCTAACATCAAAGGGATTTTACTGGTACGCACTGCAACCCATTAAGCTTCTGTAAATCCTGATGTTTTTCCCCCAATTCTCACCGTGTTTGTTGATTTTTGCAGAACATGATGGCGGCGGGAACCGACACGGCTACCCGAACGGTAGAATGGGCGATGTCGGAGCTGATCCGCCATCCTCATCTGATGAAGAAAGTGAGAGAGGAAGTGGATTCAGTTGTTGGAATGGAAGAGAGAGTAACTGAATCTCATCTTCCTCACCTCAAGTATTTAAAAGCGGTTGTAACAGAAACTCTGAGACTGCATCCGCCAACGCCGCTGATGCTCCCACACGCATCTCCAGAATGTTCAAGGGAAATAATGGGACATTTCATTCCGCCCAATTCACATGTGATGGTGAATGTGTGGGCCATAGCCAGAGATCCAAAAGAGTGGGAGAAGCCGCTAGAGTTTGATCCGGATCGCTTTGTTGAGAATCCCGTTAATCTGGACGGACGAGATTTCCGAATAATTCCGTTCGGCGCAGGGCGAAGAATGTGCCCGGGATATAAGCTGGGGCTTCGTATGATACAATTTGCACTTGCAAGTTTTATTCATGCATTTGATTGGTCGCTTCCATCTGATCAAGAACCCCGAGATTTGGACATGGGAGAGAAATATGAAGTGTCGATTCGTAGGGAGGAAGCTCTCACCCTTTTTGCCACTCCTCGTCTGCCTACCCATCTCTATGACTCTCCACAAAGAGCGGATCACATTTAGTTCTTTACTCGCAAAACAGCCCTCTTCTTTCAAACGTATCTCACATATGTATTTTCCTTGTAGTTTTAATTGTGGTATGTTTATGTATCATTCCTTCTTATGAGGGTTCATTTGAATTTAAATTAACATATTCATTTTTCTTAATAAAAAATGGAAAGATATTAAATTTGAAAAATAAAATATAGATAGATAGATAGATAAATTTTTACTAAACATAGTCTATGGGACAGCAAGGCAACCTAGACTGACTTCAGTAACTTAGTGCGTTTTTTGTGTGTTTTTCGTGCAAGCTGATGATGAGCCCACCTAATTTCTCAATGTATTCCTCGCTGAATAAGTTATGACAAGAGCTATCTGATATAGTATCCGCAAATTTATCCCTGCTGTTCTTGTAGACTTCACATTCTAAAATAAAGTGATGCTCGGTTTACACTTTCCTAGAGTTACAAAACCTGCAAATTCTCTCTTCCCAAGCCTCCTTTGGCCTCTTCCAACGTCGGTGTCGGTCTCACAGCGGAGGTAATGAGAGTTGATTCTTAGCTCGGCAATAAGAATGTTGGCGTCTATGTATGTTTTTAGGAGTTGATCACATGTAGTGTTGAACTCATTGATATAATAAATTTTCTTCCTTCCAATCCCATTTCCCCAATTATTATAGATTAAAATTGAAATAAAGATAGTAATCTTAACTATTTGTTGTAATTAGTTATAAGTATAATTATATATGTAAATTTAATTTGAATTTTATTATAAATATTAAGTATATTTTAATTAATAGTTATTTAATAAAATTGAATTATTATAGATTAAAAATTAAATAAGAAATTTTATATAAAATCTAAAAAGTAATATTTAATAAAGTTATGTTTATATATTATAGTTTCATTTTTATAATTATGATTGTAAAAAATTAAAATATAGTTATAAATTTTAAATGTAAGGTGAAATTTAAATAAAATATAAAGGCTAAATTTATATAATATTGTGATATATTATTTTATATTATATATATTATAGAATAATAAATATTAAATATTTAAAATTGTAATAATTATTTATAATATATATGTTGAAAATATAATATAGTAAATATTTTAGAATATATAATAGTTATATATTATAATATTTTTCAAATATATTGAAGTTAACATTAATAAAATATAAATATAGTATCTCATAAAAATTAAATGTTTATGAGTTATACATTAAAAACTATGGTTAAAATAAAATAAACACAAAAATAAATATCTAAACTTTAGAAATATTCAAATGATAAAAAAATAGTGACTTATGATTGGTTGATTGATGCAAAACAAATTAACTAATTGTGCACAACTAATCAATAGTATATTGCCTACAAAATAAAAAAATAAAAAATCTTTCTTTTAAATACTTAGGAAAATAACAAAAATTAAAAATCTTAATGATTTTTTGAAAACATGTTTTTGGAGTGCAATTTTTGTTGTAAACACTTTCATGTCTTCTATCTAATTAAAAATTGATAAATTTACATTATGTATAAATATTAATTGATAAGCATGGTGTATGGATGATGCCTTCTATGTAATTGCAAATTCATAAATATATATATATATGTGAGTCAATATTAATTATTTATATATTTTAATAGATATGTAAGTTGTATGAATGATGCATCAAAAAGTGCAATCTAAAATAAGCCAATGTAAAAAGAATGCTTATAACCTAATTCAAAGGAGCTATCTAATTTCATGGATTGTGAAAATTTGATGTGTTAAACTTTTTAGAATTTTTAGTCTCTTTACAACATAATATATTTATCATAGGTCTTCAAAAATTAATTGATCATCAATTTATCTTTAACATTATTTGAACAATTTTAACATGTGTATCATTTCTTGTCTTAGATATTTGTTATTTCTATGTAATGCCAAATTGATAAATTTATATTCCAAGTAAATATTAATTATTTATATATTTTAATTGATAAGTAAGTTAATTGTATGGATGATGAATCACAAAGTGTAAACTAAAATAATTCAATGTAAAAAATTTGCTAATAATCTAGTTCAAACGAGTTATTTAATTTCATGGATTGAGAAAATTTAATGTGATGATCATTTTAGAATTTTTAATTTCTTCACAACATAATATATAATTTATCATAGGTCTTCATAAATTAATTGCTCTTAAATTTACCTTTAACAAATTATTTGAACAATTATATCGTGTCTACTATTTCTAGAGTTTTAGATTTTAATGTTTAAATGTGAAGATGACAGTAAAATTTACAATGATGATTGGTTTATGCTCAATATCATTGTGTTTTGTCTCATGTGTACATAGGTTCTCATAAATTAATTAACTATCAATTTAGCTTTTGTCAAATTATCTTAACAATTATTTAACATGTCCATTCTTTTTTGTGAAGTCCTATATTTTAATGTTGAAATATGAACATAATAATATATTTTATATTGATGACTTAATTTTTTCTCAATATCAATGTATATTGTGTAATGCATGCATGTATTTTTATAAAATAATTAATAGTTAATTTATCTTGTCCAAATTATTTGAACAATTATAACACATATATCATTGTGTATTATTTGTAGTCTTATATTTTTATGTTTAATTATGAACATAATAAAAAGCTTTAGAATGGTGACTTCTTTATATTCAATATCAATATTTATTGCCCCATGCACATACATAAACATCTTTATGGTCATTATCATTGTATACTTTCTAATGTATGCACACGCGCGCACACATACACACACAAAAGTAAATTTTGCAATTGGGAGTTATTTATGCTCAATATGACTATTTATTATCACCCTCACACACACATAAAAAAAAACAATAAGAAAGTTTACAATAGTGAATTCTTGGTATTCAATATCAAGTGATGTAACCATATGTACAATTATATAATTCCATGGATAATCTATTGTATCAAATTATATGGAAATTATAAGTTCAACCATGGAAGTTAATAACACCATGGATCTATAACATGAAATAATATGCAACTAAATAATTCACCCATGTAACCACATGTTATTGTTTTATCCATTGATGTAGTTGTATGAAGCTCGTGAGTTATAAAACACAACTTATTAATCTACCCATACAACTGAATGTAATAGATTTATTAATCCATGCAACTACATGTGATATTTATTTAATGCATGTAACCACATATGACCAATGAATTTATCCATATTATCCTTAAAATATACATAAAAATAAATTATCTATTGATTTACTTTAACAACTCAAAAAATTAGGACTATTATATTACAACCCATATATTTCTTTAATTACCTATTGCATGAAACACCTTAGCACCTATCCATAACTTCCAATAAAATAAATGTATACAATAAATTTAAAAAAAAAGAGTAAAATACATAATATAAGATATACCCTAAGGATACCATTCAAAAAATAACATACCCAAACCAAAGTGGGCTCAAATTAATTATTATAAAAATAAATATTACTATATATTGAAACTCTCAATGCTCTATCAAAAGAAATAGATCTTTAACGAATAGATTCTAAACCCAGTCCAATAACATAAGGTATCCTAAGGAATAGAAGTGTATTTTTTATGAATAAAAAATCCATGTATAGAATGCATAGGCCAAGAAAAATTCCTATGAATACAAATTATTTCCAAAATTATGAGAAAATATAAACCCCAAATCCCATGCTAAAATTCTATTATCCAACAGCTTATGGGTTATCATACCCAAAATAGAATGTAACTCCCCATGTCATAATTACTTAGAAAAATAGGGCACTCTATCTTAGGAATCAATATTTCTCTAACAAGGTTCTCTTACACATTGTAACTTACATGTCATGGGTAGGTTCAAAACTACGTATGAATTTTATAGTCTTAATTATAGCTCCTTTTTATTTATGAATATTATAGTCTAATATACAACTCCTTTTCAAATGGTATTATGTATGATAATACACTTTACACATTCGACATAGCATAGATGCTCTTAGAAATTATCATATTACATACTATAAATGGAATATATTTCTACTTCAAGCTAGATTACCATTTTTCATATGTTTTTGATTTAAAAAAGCAGCCAAAATTGGGGGGTTGACCCGAAGAGACACAACCAGCACGAGGAGTGCTAACAACCAGCCAAAAACACACACAACAAACCCTCAACCTATGCCAATTTTAAAAACCAAAAACCACGAAAGAAAATCATCAGGCCCCAACTCCAACATGGAGCTGGTAACTAGCCTGGAAGTCCTAACATGCCCCAACCTCACCATGAGGTTTGTAACCAGCCTGTGGTAATAAGTATCAGTAAAGTTAGCATTAACAGTAACAAACAGTAAACCATCTTTACAAAAACTTGAGTTTAACCGAAGATCGAACATGCCCACATCGCCCAACAGAAAAGTCCAGGCAAAAAAATTAACCATTAACAAAGGAAAAGGAAACTACTTGGGGTTACCTTCCCCGCCATTCAACAAGAGCTTAAGCCAGTCATCTGTGAGGAACTGGTATAGTTATTCATCCTTTCGCTCTCCTCCCAAATTTGCTTTCTCCATATGAAGGAATTGGAGAGTAGTAGTAGCTGCATGCATGACGTTCACAGCAAAGTCCGCGATCCTATTAAAGCTTTCCCTGAGATTTTTGATTTCCACCCTCATTTCCTTTAGCTCCTCCTTAGGGTTAGAAAGCAAGAGGGGTTCTTGAGGTCCTGTAGTTTTACGGGGAGTGTCACTCACAGCATCAGGCATTTTCTCATCTATCTTTTTGGAGTCCTCCGGGGCTCCCTTAGGGTTGTTGTTATCATTGATAGCCTTGGTGTTATCCTTTTCCTCCTGGGGGCTAAGGGGCTGGGTAGTTAGGAGCGGCGAGTCCGCTTTTTTCTCCTCAAAGAGATTTTTCTTTGAAAGGTCAAAGGTGGGGAGACAGTATGTTTAGAATAGAATACAAAATAATTAAAAAATATAAACATGTTAAGATCTTTAAAAAAAAATCCTTTATGTTTTTATTTTTTGTTCATTTTTCTAATGAAAAGTGAAAAATATTACAACAACAAAAACATTGCTATTTTTTTTATGGGTAATGGGGTGAAGTTGGGATTTAATGATTATTATTTTTCAATTTAATTATCATTATTATTATTATTTGTTAAGATTAAGTAGATTCAAACCCAAGATCTCTCAAATTAGAGGCTCACAACTTTACCATTTTGGTGTAGGCTATTGCCTAACAAAAGTATTACTATTGAAAGGATGGTCTTATTACAAATTTGAGAGTGGTATGTACTTTGTATGATGACATGTTTGAATTCTATAACTTTTGAACTAGAGAGTAATAAGATACTAGGTTTATAAAGACATGTAATATGATTTAGTCTAAGAATAAAATAGCATTATAAGAAGAAAATAACATTATACTGACACATGCTTAATGACAATAAGAAATAAAGTATTTCATCATTAAAATACTTTAATTTCTATATATGTCTAAATGGAAGGAATTAGCTACACCATGTAACAATCATATTTTCTAAATCTAATGAGGATGAAGATTAGATAAAATTCCAAAAATTGAGATGACATATGAATCTTCAAATTCAAGAGGAAAAGGAAGATTTATATTCCTATAAAAAGAGAATTTATGAACTCATTATCCTATCGTACTTAAGTAATAAAAAGTAATAGCATAAGTTAACTTAATGTAATAACAATAAATCTACCCCATTTTGTTAGATTTTATGAAAATAATATAATATTAATCAGTCTACATAGAAAACAACATCATGCTGATAGAATTTGGTGTAAAAAAGAAAATAATATTTTGACATTCTCATATATGAAGGATATTAAAAGAAAATAGCTAGAATCTACATAGCCTAATAGTTTCCAAATCTAATGTAGATAGGATGATGTGTAAAGTAAGAGGATGTGACCTATATGTTTCTACATACAAGGATAAGGAAAATGTTAGATCTTATAAAAAAGGATATTGTATAAACTGATTATGCTATCCTACCTTAGTTAAAAAACTAATCACTTAAATAAGCTTAATATAATAGGCAGAGTAATAAATCATATAAAAACCTACTTGAAGCTCAACAAAGCTACTAACAAAATGAATCTTGGAAAGACAAGCTATGTTAGGTACCCATGTACAATTTGAAAGAACCTTAAAAA
This sequence comes from Thuja plicata, assembly GCA_018584345.1. Taxonomy (NCBI): domain Eukaryota; kingdom Viridiplantae; phylum Streptophyta; class Pinopsida; order Cupressales; family Cupressaceae; genus Thuja; species Thuja plicata. The sequence continues at coordinate 155,139 of MU227854.1, forward strand.
TAGTAATAAAGTGTAGCTTCTGTGAATGTAAAAGATAAAACACACAAGGAAAAGACTCACCCTTAATAAGGTAAAATTAGTAGGATACAATGACCTTTAAAGCAGTAATAGTATGCTTGAAACTCTATAAGAAAATATCCACATGTGCCTCTATATCTTATAAGAGACAAAAATCAAAGGAATAATGTGTCATATAAAGTGCTCTACAATACCCTCTTATACATGTGATAATCTAAATTTTGGAAAAATAAAGTTGCAAGCTACTATGATGTAACTCAGATGGTTAAATATAAGAAGGAATCAAGATATATGTTTATTAAATTTATTAATTTTTAATACCAATGTTGAATTATTATTACCTATATAAGATTTAAGAATAGTAATCATAAAGATGGGAGACTTTAATTTGTATATATGTGGATGTGTCATGACAATAGCATAATGTGGTATAAAGAGAAAGATGATATAGTTCATAGGTTATACAAATTAGTGTGATAACTTGTCAGAAGGAGATTACATATATCTTTTATACTATTGTCAAGATCTATAATGTGATATTCTAAAAATCATTGTTGTTTATTTGATACGTATGTGTGATGATGATGATTAAAAAGAAAACTATAAAATTCTTGTATAATCTACAATAACATGCCAAAAGATAACCTTTCTATCAACGTAGAAAATAAAGATGATAGAATAGTTGTAATATTTTTATTTGTGAGAGGAGAAGTAATAGAAGAGGTGTTTGTATCACTTGATAGTTTAAGACATTCCAAATAAGAAAGTTCTTCTTTAGTATCTGATGAACCATAGGGTGATCCCACAATAGTGGGTTACACTTTTTTGGAGGAAGGAATTCATCATGAAATCCGCGGGGGGGGGGGGGGGGGGGAGGATTTAGTCAAGTACTTTTGATAGAAATTACCTGATTGTTTCAATCGAAACATTCTTAGTTTCAATCAAAACAACCTTTTTTGCTTAGTTTCGATCGAAACTAACTCAGTTTCGATCGAAACTAACTAGTCAAAATTTTGCTATGTTTTTTACCCATATGCATCTTAAACTAAGAAAGTAATTTCGATAGAAAGTTTTTTCGATAGAAAGTACTTTCTATCAAAACTACTTTCTATCGAAACCCTCTAAATAGAGGCTATTTGTAGAGGCTAACAAAAATCTGCACTTTTCATGGCTTCGGGGCTCAAGCGCAGGGCTCAAACGGAAGAATGGGGAGACGTCCTTTTTCATCGCACAAGTACTCGAAATGAGATTTCTAACTAATATAGATTTGACAAGTTTTGAATTAATTAGGTCTATTATTTTGATGTGCATCGGATGTAGGTTTTTTATCGAATATAAACTTCCAGGTTTGACGTTCAATGAAAAATAGTAGAAAATAGAAATTTTTTTTTGAAAAATAACAGTGCCCTCCGGCTTTGAGTCTTCTTTCTATCCAAAAAAATAAATTTGAATTTTCATAAATACACAACAAGTTACCAGCTACGCAGTCAAGGTATGTCAAAATTACAGTTGACTCTACTTCAAACATTCATAAAATATGCAATAATCATGATAATGTCGTCAAACCAATTGCATGCCCTCTATATGGATGTTACCAAACCAAATTTGAAAGAAGTGCATTCATATCTATTTTAGAAAAAAAGTTATGTTGTACGAAGTCATTGTACCTTTTTGAAAATGACATTTTCAACATCATAGCAATTTTAGTGGGAGAAAAAAAATACCATTAAAATCAATTAAAAATAAAAAAATATATATATATATTTAGAATCTAGACGGAAAATCCTAAAAGACACTACTTTACTTCATCTTCCGATTTCAAACAATTTAATGACAATATGCCTCTGAATGTGAAAGTTTTTCTCAAAATGTAGACTTCAATGTCTGTTTAGGCAAAAAAGTGTAACCCACTACTGTGGTATCACCCCATAACTGATTGAATGTTTGAAAATGTTAAGTTGATCACCGAAATGTAGAAAGATAATACAATACATTAAATTAGTTAATGGATTGTATTTTCGTTGATGTCAACTTGATATAATCAGACCGGTTATATACAAAGTGTCAAAAACTTCAGAGAATCAGAAAGATAAAGATTATGCATTAAGTAATTCATAAAAGATCAACATTCACTAAGTGACTACAAACACCACCAGGTAGTGCACCCCGACAGACAGAGAAACCCAAAAGTAAAGTCATAGTGATGCCCGAACAAGAAACCCGACAAGCATTACCAACGAGAAGAACTTCATAGTGATGCCCGACGGACAAACAACCCTGATGGACAGACAACCCCGATGGAGATGCCCAAGAAGAACTAAAGTGTTGACCGAAGCTATCAAAGAGTTAAACACCAAAATTAACTGAAGTTCAGAAATGAAAAAATACTTAGCTAGCAAGAGCTAAAGATAGATTTAACTGGTTGTTAACATTGTTTTCATCAACAAGTTAAAACTAGAGATAAGTAAAAGATTTAAAGATATTTTATCCAGTTGTCAAGGAGAAATCTATAGGATAAAAATTAAGTAAAGCTTTAAATCAATATTGGCTAATATTGCGGATTGCGCCAAGAACAAGAAAATCAAGAAGTGAGAAACGGTGATATCATGTCTATAAAGAGACAATCTAATTCATTATGAATTAGGGGAGTGAATAGATACAGAGGATGCTGAAGAGAAACTGATGAAGAACAAATTCATACAATCTTGATCAATCGAGATGAGGAAAGAGCTAAAGAATTTTGTAGACACCGAGCAACAGAGAAGCACAACATCACCAAGCAGAAAGAAGTGGAGCAAAGGTATTGAAATGATACATTGATCGGGAAGGTATAATGAGCTTATGATAGATCTGAAAATCTGCAAGTCTAAGTTGTATATGTGAACAAATAATTTACTATTTCAGTTTAACCATTGATTAAGAAAGTCTCTTAACCGAGCAGGACTTAACAATCCTTTCTATATTGAGATACATCCCAAGGAGTATCAAAAATTTTGATCATGAAGATAGCATGAGATGCCAGATACCATTTGACAAACCAGGGTTTGGTCTTAGAAGGTAGCATAGAGATGCCTGATATCAAGTGACAAACTATTCTATTTAAATCCTCTAACAAGGTCACACCTAACACTGTGTTTGTAACCTTTAACAAGGTTGGCTCTTCACCGAGCTCACTTCAGAAGAGTGAAAATTTTGGGTTACCGGTCCCAAGGGGTTTTTCCCTTAACAGGGTTTCCATGTTAAAAACCCATGTTTCAATGTGTCTATGAGTCATTACTTTAGTGTTTTGCATTACACATAACTAATTATGGATTGATCAGTATACACTAAGCAATTTACTATTTTTTGTAAATGAAAGACTGCTAATTGGTACAAACAGTAAGAATAAGGTTTAATAGTGAACTCTGAGCAGTAGCTATTTTTAAAGATTATTTTATGGCATTCATCTTGTAGGACTAAAGATAACTAGAGGCTTAATATTGTGGTACTAAGTTTTTGGGTTGATTTATTGGAATATTTTTGAGGCCACTAATTCACCCCCTATCAGTTATTCCAACAATATCATCATCGTAGAAAGGATTCTCAATATTTAATCTTGTTGGGCTCGAGCTATTATCATCTTGATGATGGATAACAACATGTGATATGAAACATTGATGAAAGAATATCTAAACAATATAATGCAAAAATAATTGCATTATTCAAGTTATGAATTTTGGAAATTTAATATCAATAATTTTTAATATTATCAAGGGTTGAGAAGCATGTCAATATTGAGATCATCTAGGAATAGAAGTTTGTTGAGATCTCCATACATGTTTTAAAGTGTGGTCCAAAGAGAAGAAAGACCCTCAATGTGTGATAGATCCTATGATGTGTAGTTGTCAACACTAAGATCAACTAATTCTCAGACATGATCATTCTTATTTACCAACACAAATTTTTACTATTGACTACCTAGTTTAGTAGTGATTTAGAGTGTCATCCCACTAGGAGTTGTGTCCTTCCAAGGTTATGAAAGAGATATATTTGGTATACCCATGTTATTGACTTAGATTGACTACCGCTTTAAAAAAATTGTAACTTTATGTGGTATTTTATTTACAAGATTCCTATGCTAGACCTCCAAGACTAGTTTAAAAAATGACAGTTTTTTATAACTTGAGTTCAAATGTGCTAACACCCACTAGATAGATCAATTTAGATCCCCTTAACAAGTTACATCAATAGAAATTTTTCCTATTTAAATAGTAATAATTAAAAATAGCCAATTTTATTGCAAAGAAAAGGCATCCTAAACTTGGTCTCTTAGACTTAAATTGCTCAAAGTGGGATATATCAGGTCTCTACTAGGTCATGATTGAGTTGGTAAAAGATGAAACTTAGGTGGTGTAACTGATGGTTCACACAAAATTGATGGTCTATAGATAGAGTAGAGTAGGGGTATTAGGTGGGAAATGCAACTAACGGTAGTGTGGAGATCAAGTGATGGCACTAGGTGGCGGTATAGGAAAGATTAGGTGGTAGGAAGGTGATGTTATTGGGGGTGGTGGAGGGATTATGTGTGGCTACAAGTGTAGTTGTAGAGTGGAATTGTGGCTTTCTAGAGGTTTCATTGTTAATGGTGGTGGTTTAAATTAGTGGTGCAAATCATTAATAGTGTTCATAAGGTAATATTGAATCATGTTTGAGCAGGACTGTATAGAGGTTGTATGGTTAGTTCCATGTTCATGTATCATGAAATTGTACCAAGATAAAAATGAATGATAATTACATATGATATAGATAGTTAATATCTAGAAACAAAAGGTGCAACAAATGTGAAAATGTTTATAAACCAATGAGATAAGGTCAAATACATTAAAATATGTGTATATGGAGTAATATAAAAGATAAAAAATGATCAAATCTATAAATAAATCTCTAATAGTGAATCCAAGGGCGGTTAGGGTGGAGAACAGAGATAATAAATAATGAAGCTAAAAAATTTAAAGGAAAATGTATATAAATGTAACTATCTTAAAGGCACACAAACTCTGATAAGGTTCAAAAGATGATTTTAACATTTGAAAATATGAATCTAGATAGTTAGAATAATAAAGGCCTATAAACAATAAGTAAAACCCTAGGGAGTTGTAAGTAAGATATGATGGGTTCACAAAAAAATGTGAAAAAAAACAATGGATTTCTAAAGTAAATTGGTTAATCTAATAAGATGCATGCACATAAGCATATATAAATCTTGATAAATTAATTTCTACTATGAGACTAGTAACCAAGTAACTAATATATTTTTTTTTTAAAATGGATTTGTAAATAAGAAATGTATTTAACACTATAATCAATATAGATGAATGGCTTTGATGGAGTGTAGATTTTAATATGAGAAAACTAATGTCCTTAATTTATATGCAACTTGAAATTATATGCAAGACTATAATTAATTCTAGGTAATTTTTTAGATTTGGGTCACATCTACCAACATGGATCTATCCTATACCCCAAAGATATGATCTAATAATTTATAAATTCTCGTTCTTAGTTTCCTTCGACATCTATTCTTTACTAATTATGACAGTTTTGTAGCTTTAGAAATATATTGGGAGACTCCTAGATTGAATCAAGTTCTAATAGTTCAAACTCCTAGAAATACGAGAATATACAACTTTTACATTTCATAAGAAGACTTTTGATGCATATTAGATTATTTTTAAAACATTTCAACTAAAATATTTATATTATGAATGTCCCCAATATATTAACAATTATTAGTAAGCTTTCTAAAATTGTTAATATGCAAATAAATACTATTAATACATGGTGAAAGTATAATATGATTATAGTGGGATCAACTTGTGACCGTCATGTTGAAAAACTTACATTTCTTAATTGTCAACAGCAATAATTGTGCTAAGAAATTATGTGAATTTAACGTTGAAATAAAATTGTATGATGTTCCGCCTTAATTGAAAAGGGGAAATTCCTATTTCTATGGTAAAGATTTAACCTCATCAAGATGTATTTTGTCACGCGCAAGGGAGAATGGTCACCGATTTCTGGCGGAGCTTCCTTTTTCTCACTTAGTGCTGGATTCCAGATTCTGGATTCTCGTGTTTACAACCGCATACTTTTTATATTTATTATTTTATGAGATTACACCCAAAGTCATAAAGAGGGGCCCACAAAGAAAGATTTGATAGTAAAACTTTGCATGTTTCGTGTGTGAGAACGGTGTTTTTTAATTTTCTTGGGGTTTGAGGTATTGAAGTTGATATATATATATATATATATATATATGAGTTTTTACCTTTTTATCAAGTTTTTCAATATTTTAATCAATCAATAAAGAAATGTTCATAAAATATTACAATAAAATTATTAAAATTAGGTTAACTATTTTGTTTTGAATTTGAAGGTTTAAAAAGAATGAACACATTAAACAAGTATGACAGCTTTGGGCATGTTTATTGGCAGAGGAACACGGGACACACTATAGTGGGTAGGGAATGGAGGAAAAATAACGTCATCAGTATGCAAGATTTAACTATGCAAGAAAATGACAACACCCCATGGGGTTGCATGGGGTAGGCAACATATCAAAGGTGGGCCTTAATGACCATACCCTTAGGTTTGATCAAAGTAAAACATGCCTAATTGACTAGTTTGAGCCAATTCAAACAAAGGTCACAGCTGGTTTCATTAGGGACTTTGCCAACTGGAAAAAATAAAGATAGGAGAAAATGTCCACCCAATTAAAAGGAGGGGCATTGCAATTTAGTGGCCAAAGCACTGCCAATCGCCTACTGAATCGAGTTGTTAAAGCACAACCAAAGAAGGTTAAATGGGCAAAAAATTGAGAATAGGATATTGACATGGACGACTTGGCCTCTTATGTCTCTAACAACTTTGAGGGTTTGACAGACACTGATAGGTATGGGGATAATGCTACCTCGTCCTTCAAAGGTTGTTTAGGATGCTTGAACCTGATTGAGAAAGTCCAAATTCTCAAAGGAAAGGTAGATTTTCTTATGAATTCAGAATCATGGAAAATGGATAACAGGATGCAGAAATAGTGAAGCTTGGGACAAAAATAATGTATATTGTGGCAACAACCTTGTGCCTTCTCCATAAAGATTTGAGGAAAAATGAGTTTTAGGATAATAGGGAGTTGATGGACTTCTTGCGTCAGGAGTGGCTATGTGTCCTTAGTACTGCTAGACATTAGCCAAGAGCCTAGGTTTGTAAGTCGTGTTTGTTGTTTATCCTCTGTAAAATGTTTCACTTGTTTTATTAACTATTGTCCAAGTATAGGTGTATTTAGTCTCTTTTGAACTGGTTTGACCAAATGTACAACATCGTGGTTGTTGTTTTGTAAGTGTCAACACCCTTTTTATACTTCCTTTATTAATAAAAATCAAAGAACTGTGTGACTACTATTTGATGTCAAATAATGAAGAAGAGTCATAAAGGGAAAATAAGATGTGATGGAAAGTTATAGAATTTTTTTAAAAATGTAGAAGTGATCAGCAAGCCGGACCCATTAGCGAGACAAAGGGAAAAATCTCAATCATGTAATAAGTGACGAGGAAGGAACCATGGCTAAGACAAAGGGATGAACTAGTGAGGTATGCTAACTCACTAAGGTCAAGTGTCTCATCAACTCAATCAAGTTACATAGTTTCCCACTTCCAACAAAAAAATAGGTTTAAAGTGAAATGCATATAAATGCAAAAGGATTAATTTTACTGCACCAATTTATCTACTTTGTTTATTTCATGTTACTTAGTAAACCCAAAACATATAACTATACATAAATTCGACACAAAAAAATTGAAAAGATTCCATAATATAAAATTTAAAATCTATATTCTATATTCTTTATATATGATAGCGATTTTAACATAATATATAATACGATAATAATACATTCTATTTTATCTATAATATGTATGTTTTCATGAAAATGTGTGAAGTGCCTCAAGCTTTCACCCAAGGCACTAACAATCAAATAATAAAAAATATATTTTTGTGATATAAATATGACACCAACATGCCACATTACACATGCTCTAGACCAGTGCAACACAAATTAATGACACTTGAAGTGCACAAGATCAATATACCAATCATGACAACATAAACAAAATTATTAACCCATTTTGTGATAAATTTATAACAGTGATCATATAAGAAAATATATTTACATCTACTTTTGATGATTATGTATTAAACCATAATCTTATTCTCTCATTAACTAAAGGATTGTTGTTACAAGTGTGGTTGTCATTGCACCAAAAGATCGACTTGTGAATGCCCGACACAACCACTAGAATTATAGAATCCACAAGAGGCAATTAGTCCCTTGTCACGAATCCCAAGGGGAGCACTAACCATTTTACCAATAATCTCCCCCTTAGCGTTACCTGAGGGGATTTGAACCTATGACCAAGCTCTGATACAACTTGTTACAAGTGTGGTTGTCGTTGCACCAAAAGATTGACCTATCAATGCCCGATACAACCACTAGACTTACAGAATCCACAGGAGGTGGTTAGTCCCTTATCAAGAATCCTAAGAGGAGCGTTGACGATTTTCCCAATAGTGTAATGGGGTTAAAACACCATATTACCCTCTCAACTCAATTAGGGCCTAACAAAATATCCACAATATAGTGGAAACAACATCCAAGAATACAAATTACATACATACAAGAAGAATAATTGGGAGCTTCAAAATCTCACTTAGTCAAGAAGTTGAAAAATTATTTTCACACAAGGAAATAATATTTAGGACAAGATTTAATAACTTACAAGAAACCTCAACTATCTCTAAATTGAGATGATACGAAGTGAGATATATTGTGGGGAGAAAATTAATTTTATTTACTTTTACTTTTTTGGGGAAGTGCACATCGTATAGGATTGGCCATTATTACTAGTTTTAAAGCCTTTCGTTTTGTTCCAAAATAACCCTATTAGATTTCCCCTATTTCTAGTGTGGATTCCCCTCTCAAGGTTAGCTATTTTAGATGATCTCCAAGAATAGAATTTTACAATGAGGCTTCTCAGGGCTCCAAATTTGACACTAAGTTTAACCAATAAATCCTCTGCAAGCCTAATAACGTGATTAAATGTTGTTACTAGGTTTGAACCTCAAAAAAAGAAAACAAAGTCACTAGATCTAAGAAAAGTGTAAGGATAAGTCATTAGAAGCCTATAGAAAGATAACACAAAATAATACATATATATCTTAATCTGTGGGTCATTTTAAAACGACTTGAGAAATTAAAATTAAATTTTTCTAGGCTACCACTTAATATATGTAACATTCATAAATTATAGACAAGTTCATTTTAATCGCAAATACTACTTATTGATAAGTAATTAAACCATTTTCCTTCCATAAAATAATAACATACATGTGTTCTCTTAAATCCTGCCATAGATTAAAATGCATAACATATACTATTGATTCTTATATAAATTATTTTGTTAATATAGGAGCATAACATATAATTTGTAGTTTCTTTCCAACTTAAAGAAAAATGCATCCACACAATTAAGAATTAAGTTTTAGAACACCATATAATTCTATTTTAAATAAAACTACTCTATAAATTCAATTTATGATAATTGAAGGAATATTGTATGGTACTTTTGAACAAGCTGAACAATTAAGAGGGGTAGAATTAGTTATTCCCACACACTTTATAAAACTTTTACTTTGTCGATAAACTCACAAACAACAACAATGTCAACTTCTGATCTATCGGTTAACCACATTAAACATTCTTAATAGATATAAATATGAAAGTATAGAAACAATGACACAAAGAACACTAGAATTCATATGGAAACTCAAACTAGGAAAAAACATGGAGAAACTAATTCTCATGAAATGAAAATTTGGTTAAGGTGATTTTTACAAAGGCTCACTTCCAGTTGTGCTTACTATCGGTTGGGATAACTACCCTTACAAATGAATATGGCTAATTGCCAATACAAATATTACTGACAAAAGATGAACTGAGAGAATTGCATCTAACTATGCACGAAACAGTTGAACAATTAAGTTTTGTTATTGTTACCACTAGTAGATCTAAATGTTGATCTTCTCTTTGTATGTTACTATTTGATCAACTATAACTCAGTATGCAAGACACTTCTTAATCTTCAACACATTACCTCACAAACTTATGCTCACATACAATACCACTATAGATTCACATTATGTCTCCTTCTGTAGCTCACACTATTTTGCATCACACCATCACATCTCATCCATCCAAAAATAATTTCTCTTTATTTATATAGACATATGACCATAAATATATTAGCCACACCAAACATGTGTGATAACCCCAATTACAAAAGATATTACAATTACATTAAATGAATTACCATAGGTCCTAAATCTAAGACACACTTAAGGAAACATTACAACATTCTCTACTAGGACCAAACATAGGTCGTACATAAGATGTTTATACTAAACGTTATATTTACCGATACTATTGGAACACCACAACCAAGACCATGTCTTTATTACAACATCTAAACCAATCAATAGGGAAAACATGATAGAACAAGTCTAGAATATGATACCTAAACCAATTGATGAACACCACCATTGTCCAGATATGTGAAACATCTGGAAGAACATTGTAGGCATAGAAATCACTAGGAACTGACGAGAAAATTCATACAATACTGACCACCAAATACATACAAGTGTACCAAAAAACATATAATCCAAGAGCATAACCAAGTACACCCGCTCTACACCACCAAAATTGTTCATAACCCTAGCTTATGTTGTATAACTAACAACCAATAGGTATATACCAAAAATTGCCAACAACCAACCGATACTGCCAGAATGTTGTTATGAGGGTTTTGATATGAATGAAAACCAATGTCATCAAAAAATCAACGAGTTTAACAATATCCCCCTTTGGCATTGACAGAAAAACACTAAAAACAAAATGAAATCCTAATTCCATATCCAAAAAATTCTACCAAAATTCCTCTTGATTAGATGCATCATTTTTGTTTTCCTCTTTCTCCCCCCCTTTTTTTCCAAAATGGAAAAGGGCCAAAAATGTATATCAAAGAAATTCAAAGAAATGTAATAGTTTTAATTGAAAATAATTTCTTCTACCTCTCCTTTAGAATTGGAAGATCCTTCTTCCACTCAGCAATGACATCCGCCATCCGGGCACATAGACTATTACACTCCACTAGTTTGTCAAAATATTTCTTCTAGTCTGAAGATTAAAAACCTCTAATCATAGTCCTTTGCACTAGAAATTATGCTAGTAGTGTGCTCCAACTAGACCTCAACTAGATCCTTCACCAACTAATTTTTTTTTAAAGGCTCCTCTGTATCTTTGTAACAACACCTATTCTAACTAAAGTTCACTGATTATGATTCTCTTCTTTCCATCTTGATCCTTGAAGATGTCATATGTCTTTCCAAGCTCATTCAACTCTTTCTCAATCAGTTCACTGTGACCTATGAAATTGTCTACAACAATAAGCCACAAAAGATAGTATCTATATATATCAGTAATCTCCTTTACACAGACCTTCATCTCACTGATGGTCCTTGAAAGTATCTACTTTACATTATCAAATTTCTTCAGTATAGATTTCTCCACTATATGGTAATCTGCACCAAATTGAAATAAATCAATCTCAAAATTCATCACTAAATTAGCCAATAGCATAGTAAGCACACTGGATATCATGACCATTTTAATGATCAAGTGATCACTCAGCAATTTCATCACCAATTTATTATCCACCGATGAATAATTTGTCCATAAACTACCAATTATTTCATACTCATCATTCTCCATCAAAGTTCTCACCATATCATAATATACACAATCATATTATGTCAGACAAAGCACATTTTTATCTACATCCTCTTCCTTTTTTTGTAAACTCCATCTCTTTTTCTACACTCTCTTCTTCAGCTTATTATTTTTCATCATCTTCTGAAATAGTAACTATTTATTTTCCTCTATCACCTATATTTTTTTTCGTTAGTTCAAGAGATGAACCATCAATTTTCTTTATTTTCCTCTATCACCTATATTTATTTCCTTTACTTTCTTTAATGATTACTTCAAGTCTCTTCTAACCGGAGGAAGATCCCTCCTCACCATCACTTATTGGTAAAGCGCCAAGAAAAACCAATCCAAAACTAATTCACTAATATATATACAAGAAATATTCCTTACATGGATATCCAAATACCTTCAAATCTTCTTACTGATAAGAACACTAGTCCTACATTCAACATTTTCATTGTCGGTTAATGAGCTCTTGAAGTAAAAGACAAAACACATAACCAGTGACCCAAATTTGAAATTATAACCACCTTCGAATGTCATATTTAAATTCTCAAGAAAATTATTTAACAATATTTTATATAGACCCATTTGCACATTCTCTTTTACAATCTTATATAAAATATAGAGAGATAGTGCAAAATTTGAACCATCATAATTATGAAACTAAATCTTATAGGAGACACCGTAGGTGACATACCTCACTATCAGATCCGCAAGTGTATTGATTAGAAATGCACACTGATCCTGATCAATATTAGTAGGAGATTCTATCTCTTGATAGCTAATTGACTTCTTCTGAGGCAACTCACTAACACTACATAATCTAGTAATTGCTCCAATTACCGCATTTGATGCCACATATATTTTGTCCACCACTAGGGTTTTACTATGAAACTGACTCAATATGAATACAATTAATTCCCTATCCTCACACCAGGGAAACTCTCCCCAAATGTCTAGTCCAATATTTATGATTCTTTACATATCCTCCTCAAGTAACTGAGATTCCAATTGCTTAATTTTACTGTGATCAAATTCCTTCAGGTCAACTTTCTTCATTTTCTTTACTATGGACACACCGACACTCCAAATAGCCAATTTAGGTACCATAATCTCTTCACAAGTATTATTTCTCAATCTCTCTACAAATTTTCAATTTTTTCTTCATGCTATGGTATGAAATGATTCCAAAGTTATGTCTTTAAAGCCATGAAACAACATAGTTGAGTTTCCCGCCAAAATTTAAATATTGTTGTTGCAATCCAACTATGCTATGCACCAAAATATCTTGTCATCATTAATACTCTTATGATTCCTATCAGAGACAAGTTTATTGCAAATGGTATCACTTCAGAGTAGGGGAGGTGTATGATTTAGCATGTTAAAACTCCCCCTAAGCCAAATTAAGCATGTGTCTTAGTTTCTAAAGAGATACTACTAGGTTTCGGTACCACAAGACTCTCCACACCAACAACATATTTCTTCTTCCATGTCATATTAGTCTTCAGAGATTTAACTAAAAAATTATTACCACTCTTAGTATTCACCAGAGCATGCCATATTTGAAATGAACAAACGAGAGTTTGGCTCTGGTCTTTCTCCTAATTAGGTACAAGATTTAGTGCCTGAAATGAGCTTGAAAAGGGAAGCTTTCTCATCTTATACATAATTATAGTGTGTGAAGGGATGTTAGGTTACCAGGTGTCAAGATCCTGCTATATCAGCATTGATATACCCACAGTTGCTAGATGTACATGGTCATTATCAAAATAACGAATAGATTCCATTTCATTTTTCACAACAAATTTTTTCTGAGGTTCGTTTAGGGAGGGCCATTAATTACACTGATTTGCTAGGACATCTAGGATAGGGGCATGGTAGGATTGTTGATAGAGATTCTTTTTGTTGAGCTGATATCCAAAGGCCTGTACACATGGCTATTGTTGGTCAAAGGGCAAATTCTATAGCTCCTTCATTGGGTCATGTGGCAAATGATGTTGTTTGTAGCACCCGATTTTGAAGTGTGATTGATATTGTGGGGGACATTGCAATAGCTACCGCATCCATATCTAGTGATCAGGTTGGCCAGTATTTGATGTCTCAATGAAACTCTAGATGATTAGCTGGAGCATCCTCTAGCAGGACCTCAGATGATATGTATGGTGTAGTAGGCATCCCTTCACTTTCCAGCATAGAGGGAATTACAAGAGAGATGACACAGGTCACATTGACTAGTTTGGCTGAGGATCTTCTAGATGCATATGCATTTATAGCAGCAGAGCATGATATCCCCATATTGAATGTTAGAGCTTGTGTGGGTAGTGTTAGATAGGCTTTGCCACATCCCTCTCATCTCCCAGATTGTGGCCATAGTGGCAGTTCCCATGAGGATCCACCTATCGACCACTTTATTGTTGCAGGGGGAGTGATATAACAAACATACCCATCAGTGAGTGTAGGGTACTAATTTCAAGATGGTGTCCTTGAGGATGTTGACTTTAGCATGACCGCTATGGGTTACCTATATTTTCTAACACATGATGATATGACTTCCATTCCATCTCATTTGGTTAGTCCATTGCATTCATCATTAGAGGGATATGTGCCAACTACTCATGTTGCAGATGTAGAGTTGACCTTGGACCAGCGCAACAAAATCTTGATATCTTGGTTGATAAGATCGAGGCTAGGGATTTTGAGTACTATCAAGTGCCACCATCTACATAGGTATAAATATTATTTTTAATGTTACAATTTAAGTTAAATTTTCAATATTTTATGGCATGTAAATTTACTCTTTTTTTTATTTCAACACATGATATATATACATATATATCATATTTTTTCTCTAGTAGGAGATGCCTCTTATTACTCCTTCTTTGAGGACTGATCATGTATGTCATCGGGACTCACTCGATGATGACATGAGTAGTGGATGGGTGAGTTTTTAATTTATCAATGTGTACATGTATTTAATTTACACACTTTCTAACATGTTTTATTTTAATATTTTATCAAACTTAAAAATATACATATATTAATTTATATCACTTTCTCTGTAGGGCTTTGCACATCCTTCACAACATGATAGTCACTCTTCAGACCACTTAGTGAGGATTTCCCATGACGTGTCCTAGGAACTTTCATATTTGATCTAGACATATTACATGTGTATTTGATCTTATACTTTCTCTCTAGACTCTAGACAGTTGACATTGATTATATTTTGATATTATTTGATTTGTAGACTTTTGATCTATGTTTACAGTACTCGATCTCCGTGTTTCATGAACTTACATATTTGATCTATGATTGATCTTTCACATTTTATGTACTTTCACTCTATACATTTGTGACATTTACATACTTTTGAAATCTATGATTCATTTATCTTTAACATACATTATATAATTGATCTAGTGATTGATGTTTGACATATGTTATACTCGAGATCTACATTTGATGATTAAATACTTGACCTATGATTTGATGATGTAGTTCATTTATATATGTTTGACATGTGTTTAATATATACATGTTTGATGACCCAAGTTATATGTTTTATGATCTAAGTTATGTATAAGTTTGTTCTATGAATGATGTTTGACATTCTATATACTTGAGATTTATGTTTGATGATCTTACTTATATTTACATTCGACGTGTACTTTAATGTTGCTAATCTAAATTAAATATGTTTGATGATCTAAGGTATATTAAATGTTTGACATCTAGATGATATAAAGCATCCCCTTAAGACATGGTCAAGTAGTAAACATTTCAATAATGACTCATTTTAAAATACATGTCCTAATGTAATCAACTATAAAAATAAAGTAGATTCTAATTAAGTATTGCAATATGCATGATACGTGCATTCATATCCCAACAACATAAGTATCCACATGAACTAATTAATAAAATAGATAAAAATAAAGTATTGCAACATGCATGATACACATTCATGTATTCCAACTAGATAAGTATCCACATGAAATAATTAATCAACTAGATAAAAATAAATTATTGCAACGTGAATGATACACATTCATGTATTCCAACCAGATAAGTATCCACATGACATAATTAATCAACTAGATAAAAACATGATATTGTAGCATGCATGATATGCATTCATATTCCTAGATAAGTAATAAATCACCTCCTTAAGACATTTTTGAGATATTATATACTTTATAAAATTGCTCCATTCACTACGAGCACCAATAGGAAAGAATGGAGCTAAGAAAACCTCTGGTCTCTCTCATGAATAATTTAGTACAGACCATATTTCATGCATCATTTAGTCCACATTAAGTAGTTCATCTCTCCCTTGGATACCATTTAACATTCTCTCATGGTCATTATATCAAGTCTCCACTTACGAATGCCACATCCTGTCACTGGATGAAAACAAAGGACTGTGGAAATTAAAATATGGCTATACTGATAAACCTTGTTGTTAGGTTGATGATCAATAAAATGATTGCCATGTTTAATTTTTTTTATTTTCTTCAAATATGTTCCTTGCACAACAACTAAACCTGCACAGACAAGTTCAAAAACATATGTAGATTTGAAATCAATCATAAACACACATTATTCCATTGCAAGTTTGACTCAATTGTAATAAATTAAACATAAATACAGTACTAACCCATGGGAAACATAATTCTGTCACTTGTTTCATTCTTTGTTAGCTTCATCCTCTCCTTGGTGCAATGGAACAAATAGTAACTAACACCTTCCACATTTCCAAGCTCTTCTATTACTGCAAAAAAATGTCCTACAAAATATGTTTTTAATTTGACCTGTAAATATAAAATAAACATAAATGAATCCTTTAAATTTATATATACATGTACCAATTTTGATCAAACTTGAAATATGGTCATAATCGATAGAAATGAATGGAATTTTGTCTAAGATTTCATCCTCAACTTTATCATTTGTATTAGTAACATCTAGTGGAACCAAATTCCATTCACTAACATATCCACATTTTTGGTTGATACATTCACCATAGTTCTCAGAAATGCAGTCCTAACAAAATCATGAGTAGTCTCTAGTGTACAATGACCACACATTACTATCTACACTCATAATTGAATGCAGGGATCTTGTTTTGTCTACCCTCTTTCCTCCATGGTGTTGGTTCTCTTTCCTACTAATATATAACTCTTTTAAACAAGCACACTCTATTATCTGCTCACACACTGATCAAGCTAGAAAAATAATTACAGTAACAAGGTATTTGTACCTTCTTCACTTGGAGTTCCACAGACCCGGGTGATTTTACCTCATTTTTTCTTTAATGACTCACTCAGATTAAAAACCAAGTAGAATCTTAGTGGACTTTACAAAAATCTTGTGTTATAATCTACTTATTTTATAAAACAAAACATGATAGATTACCAAAGTATTGATTTAATGATGATAGTCACCTATCCATATAGATAAAAGACCAGTTCCTTATCCTAGGGCATGGAGTCACCTCAATCATTCAAAACCCCACTCGCAAATTTTAGCATAGGGTGGATATGCCTTGCATATCACTCCACACTTACACGATAGATATGATCATTATTTTTGTAAATAATTTCAAATCTTGTTGAAAATATTCTAAGGAAATTAATGCTCTCCTTGAGAGAAAACCTAAAACAATCTCACAGCTTGCCTTGCAGATAGAAAAATTGAACAATCCTTAACTATTCAATTTAACCAAAAAACTTGAAATTTAGAACAAAGACAATCATTTATGGAACTTCAAATCCTTTGGTGATTTTTTTTATTTATATTGATATCAAAATGTTGAGTACATTCAAAATAAGCTCCAAAACACCTATATAAATTCTTGGTCTAATATCAGAGTTTTGCAATCTTACTGATTCAAAAAATGACAATATATATTTTCCAAGTAGTCTTGGACTCCTTTTATACATAAGGATGCAACAAGCTTCAGATTACTTGGAAGAATCAAAACATATTGCAACAATCTTTCAACAAAACAGAAATGACCAAAACTTGCAACAAACACAGAAGAAAGTTGTTGCAGCCACAAGACACCTATTACATCTTCAACATAGCTTCCCACATGCTCACCTCTTGTCAGTTAGAAAAATGAAAGCCCTTTCTGTTCCAAATTGGTAACAACCTCTTTCCACCTTGCATCTATAATCACCTTGGCATCGGTAATGAATTTGACCATATCAACTTCAATCTTGAACAACAATGAATTGTTGAAGTAACAAATGTCAATCTGTTTGTCTAGGTGTTCATTCACATCATTATTTTTCCAAATGGAATCAAATTCCCCCTCCCAAACAGAGTGTTCTTTAAAATTATTGTTATCATCTTAAATCAGAGGAACCAATTTGTTGTACTCTTTTCCAAACAGCCGCAACTTGTTTTTAATCAAAATAACCTTCCCATTAAAAAATTCATAGGAGGCATTTACTTATTCTACCATCTTGGTAGTCTCTATAATCTTGGGAGGAAAGTCATAACTATATAGCATGATAGTGTTTAATTTCTCCATCACTATGGTCCTTCTTGACCACAAGTTGCACATGAGCCCAAGAAATGCCACAACATTAGAAGCCACCTTGCTTGTATCTTGAAGTGAATTGTGAAATTCATGAACCAATAACATTTTCCCTTTCAATATATTAACTTTGTTCTTCAAGAACCCAAGAACAACAAAAATTGCATTGGCACTTTGTTCTTCCTTAGACCCCCCTATTCGGCCTTCCATAACTGCTATAGCAACCTGAGTCTCTATAGATGCATCCACTTTTTCTACTATGAATATTTGTTGGGGCTCATTTGTATTCTTCCATTTAGTTCTTCTATCTATTCTTCCAATGTATTGTTTTTTATTATAACCTCTTCATATTTTTTGGCCAATGCGATCATCTAATTGAAATTCTGCTCATATATCTTAGACAAATCCTCTATCTTGGCCAAGTTCATGAATGAGATTTGAGTCATCAAATGGAAAATCTTAGTATCTTCTATGTTTTTCAAATTCCAAATCATTTTTTCATCTTTCCTTTCTTCTCTTATATTCAGCGCAAGTGGCTTTTGTGTGGGAGGAGCCAAAGATCAAAAAGCCAAATTCTTTGACTTAGGATCAAAACCTGACCCTATTAGCACATCATTGATCTCGAATTCTAACTTGAACATGGTATTCTTGTAAGAAACATTAAAAAATGAAAAGAGAGCTAAAGGAAAGAATCGAAGTGAGTGAGCAAAAGGAAAAGTTTTACCATAAACGCAATGAAAGAGAGATTGCTTCAAGATCAATCACAAAAACCATCAAAATACTCCAAGATCAACACAATGAGAAAATAATTTTGGAATGGGAAAACACAAGAAAAAAACCCCTTGTGTATATAATATGAATGAGTCAAAAATCCTAGATAAGGAGAGAGAATGTGAGCAAGAAGCTCATTACAACATTGAGACGGATTCGAGAATGTGAGGAAAAGTGAGAACATTGCGAGAAGATTGTGTGCATGTTATGGTTGGGATAACTACCCTTACAAATGAATATGGCTAACTACCAATACAAATATTACTGACAAAATATGAAGTTAGAGAATTGCATCTAACTATGAATGAAATAGTTGAACAATTAAGGTTTGTTATTGTTACCACTAGTAGATCTGAATGTTGATCTTCTCTTTGTATGTTACTATTTGATCAACTATAACTTAGTATGCAAGACACTTCTTAATCTTCAACAAATTACCTCACAAACTTATGCTCACATACAATACCGCTACTGATTCACATTATGTCTCCTTTTGTAGCTCACACTATTTTACATCACACCATCACATCTCATCCATCCAAAAATGGGTTCCTCTTTATTTATATAGATATGTGACCATACATATATCAGCCACACCAAACGTGTGTGATAAACCCTATTACAAAAGATATTATAATTACATTAAATGCATTACCATAGGTCCTAAATCTAGGACACACTTAAGGAAACATTAAAACATTCTCTACTAGGCCCAAACATCGGTTGTACATAAGATGTTTATACTACACTTTATATTTACCAATACTATTGGAACACCACTGTTAGAATAATTGAGAGGGGGGGTGAATGTGTGGCCTTAACAATTATTCTAAAAGATCGAACCAAAAACTTATCTCTCAAATATAATACCTTCAGTTATCTTACAGTCCCAATTTCATCAAGATGTATGCCATAAATAATATTAACAAATATAAACTACTCGGTAAGATATATTGTTTATCTTTTTTGGAATTTACCGAGTAGCAACAAATAAACTTAGTGTTAACCGACCAATCTCGTTTCAATAATGTGTAAAAAAAATATCAATGCAATGAAACATATACATATTTGACACATATATTTTAATGTGGAAACCCAATATGGGAAAAATCACCTGGGACCGGTAACCCAAAATATTTTCACTCTTCTAAAGTGAGCTCGGTGAAGAGCCAACCCAGTTAAATGTTACAACACATATTGTTAAGTGCAACCTTGTTAGAGGATTTAAAACCAACAATTTGTCTTTTCAACTAGCACTCACTATGTTTTCAACAAGAAAACCTTTTGATACTCTTGAGTATCTCAATACAATAAGGACTGTTGAATCCCACTCGTTAAAGAGATTTTCTGAATCAATGGTTAAACTGATACATTAAATGATCTATTAAAAATAGAACTTTCATTTGAAAATATTCAGATCTATTGTTAGTCCAATAATACCTCTATGATCAATACATACTTCAGTTCCTTTGCTTTCTTTCTTTATTCTGCTCGGTGAATGCTCTATCCTCTATTGCTCGATGTCTACAGAATTCCTTAGCTCTATTCTTCAACCTGTATGATCAGATCTGCATGAAGAGTTCTATCTTCACACAAAATATACTCAACATTCCTCTCTTTGATAATGAATTCCTTGTCTCTTTATATAGACATGATTAGCCGCTCAATCTCCTTGTTTTTGTCATAGATCTCTCCTTGATCTGTAAAACTCGCCATGATTTGCTTTATCTCATAAAGCTCTCCTTTAGTTTTATTCTATAAATCTCTCCTTGATAACAATGATTAACATGTTCTTTTAATCTCCTTCCTTGCTTTAGCTTAACTGATCATTGATAATAAAATAATTAATCAGTCAATCCCTAAATTGTAGCTCTGCCAGCTAAGAAATTTTTTCATTCTTTAACTCCAGGTATGCTTGGTCATTAACTCCAGTTATGCTCAGTCATTAAATCTTTCTCAGTAACACTTTCTCATTTACGGTTGTGCTCGGTATACACTATGAACTTCTCAATGTTCACCGTCACTTGGTGTATATAGACCTTTTATGTTTTACTGACCACATAAACTTTTTCTCTTCAGATCTTCAAGGTTATGACAATATGTGTATGAACAATCAAACCATATCAGGTTGACATCAATGACAATACAAAATGTTAACTGATTTAATGTCTTGCATTCACTTTTGCAGCTCGACGATCATCAACTTATCATCTTAAACCATTCAATCAGTTATTGCTCATCAATCTCTCCCTTTGGCATTGATGGAAATAAAATATGAAATATGCAGTATAAAACATGCCATAACATACCAAACTTATTGTTCTATAAACAATTCAAATATCTGAATCTCGATAAGCTCTTCTAGCTAAGATTTAATATGTTTAATCACTACAAAAAAATGTTTACCATACAGCTCTCCCTGTAGATTTCATTCTGTTGTGTGCTCTCCCTTTCTTCATTCCCTTCAATGGATAGGTGTAGAAATTTTGTCTCTCCCTTTCTTGTAGAATCTCTTCTCCCTGATGGATATTTCATTAAATATTTCTCTCCCTTGACAACAATGCCAAAAATATATACAGCTCTGTAGTAGCCAACAATATCTTTGGTGTTTGGTTCAGATAAGTACCTTCAGTGTACTAATATGTCATTACATTCCATATCTCATCTTGCATCAACATGATTAATCTTATGATAATGTGTAGGCTGATGCAACCTCCTAGTCAGCTTAGTGACAAGAAGAAAAGGTGCAAACCCCTAGTCTATTCCTCAGGTATTCAAATGTATCTTTTGGTAATGGTTTTGTGAATGTCTCCTAGTTGTTCTTTGGATTATACATATTCCAGTATTACCAGTTTCTCTTGTACTTGTTCCCTCAAGTAATGATACTTAATAGATATGTGCTTTGTCTTACCATGCATCATAGGGTTCTTTGAAATGTTTATAGCACTTGTATTATCATAATAGATAATTATTGGGTAAATAATTTCCTCATTCATACCTTTCAGCAATCGCTTGATCCATGCAATGTTAGAGCAATTTGCAGTAGCAGCTCCATATTCTACTTTTGCAGTTGATTGAGATATGCATCCTTTCTTTTTACTTATCCATGTGACAAGTCTGCCACCCATAAAGAGTGATCCTCTTGTAGTTCTCTTTTTATCATCTATGTTTCTAGCCCAATCAACATCATTATAAACTTGTAGCTCAAATTTGGCTTCTTTATTGTACCACAAACCATAGTCTTTAGTATTCTTCAGATATCTCAAAATTCTTTTAACAATAGTCATGTGTG
Source organism: Thuja plicata (assembly GCA_018584345.1). Taxonomy (NCBI): domain Eukaryota; kingdom Viridiplantae; phylum Streptophyta; class Pinopsida; order Cupressales; family Cupressaceae; genus Thuja; species Thuja plicata. Next base: position 177,624 of record MU227854.1, read on the forward strand.
ATTCCTTAGGGTTAGAAGAGAATCTTGCAACTATATCAAATGCATGTGCTATATCAAGTCTAGTGTGTACAACATACATTAGTTTACCAATCATAGATTTGTATAAGGTCTTATTTACCTCGGTTGTCTTGTCTTCCTTTGTCAATTTGCATCCAGTTGCCATAAGTGTTCCAACTGGTTTGGAGTCCTCCATCTTCAATATCTTCATAACTTCTTTGATGTATTTTGATTGTGTGATATAGATGCCTTTAGCCTGCTGTAGAATCTATAGACTGAGAAAAAAATTGATCTCTCTAAACATTGACATTTCAAATTCTTTGCTCATTTCATCAGCAAATGACTTGCATAACATATCATTACATGCAAATATGATATCATCAACAAGAATGAATAAAGTGTCTATCACCATAATAGCTCTTTGTTCTCATTGGTCCACATAATTCAATATGGACTAACTCCAGAATAGCATTAGATGAGTAGGTTTTTCTCTTGAAACTAGACTTTTTCATTTTTCGTATTTGATAATTCTTGCACATAACATGGTCAAGCTTTGAAATACTCGGTAAGCCTCTCACTTTTATTTTCTTAATTATCTTTACCATGTTGGAAAAACTCACATGACATAACCTTTTATGCCACAATCAAACGTCTTTATTTCTAGCCAATAATTCTAGCCAATAAAAAAGTGGTCTCAATATTATCAAGATATAATAGATTACCTTTTGTTTTTCTCACTAGTACCAATCAACTTTCATTTTCCATTATAGTTCATTTTATTTTTGTTCTCAAATGTAGCTCAGTGTCCTGTGTTGTTCAGCTATGAAACACTCAACAGATTATAGTTAAGTCCTTTCAACCAATATGCATTTTCACATCTGATCAGATTATTCAACATGATGGTACCTTTTCCTTCAACTAGGTAAGGTGAGTCATTACCCATCCTAACTGATCCACCATTATAATATTCAAAAGTTTCAAATTTTTCTTTATCTCCATTCATGTGATGAGTACATCCACTATAAATAATCCAGGCATCATTTTTGCTAACTTTAGATATGAGTGATGTTTCAACATACCTTTCTTCTTCATCTGAATCATCCTTCATAGAAAAAAATACTACCTCAATATCTTCATCAGAGTAAGTATCATAATTTTCAGCTTTGTTCTCAACCAGGTAACAAGCCTTCTTGCCTTTGTCCTTGTAATATCGGTTATCTCTTCTGTCAGAGTGTCAATTTCTTTTGTATTCTCAGTCATCACTTATATCATACTTCTTTTCATAAGATGTGTCATTGTCTCTTTCATCCTTTCTCTTGTCAGTGCATCTAGCAGTAAAATTTCCAATTTCTTTGTAATTAAAATAGACCAATGGTAATTTACCTTTATATCTTCCTTTACTTCTATGTAATCTCCTAGTCATTAGTGCTTCAAGTTCTTCAAGTTCTTTATCATCACTATCATTGTCACTATCATTTATCATAGTGTGTTTATTACTAGATTTGGTTATTTTCAGAGAAGAATTGAATGCATACTCAATAGTAGGTAAGACATTGTTGTCATAGTTGTTCATCTCAAATGAAATAAGTCTACTAATCAAACTATCAAGAGTAACATTGTTACTAGCTACTGCTCTCAATTCTTGAATTGGTAATACTCTAATAGCATAAAGAGGAAGTAAGGTTCTCAGAATTTTACTTACAACTATTTCTTCATCAAGTACTCCTCCTACTCCATGGATAGCATTAACAACTTCTTTGATTCTGTCACTATACTGAGTGATGTTCTCTCCTTCTTTCATTCTTAGGTCATCAAAATTTCCTCTTAGCATTTCACCTTTAGCTCTTAGCACATTGGCATCTCCTCCATGTACTAGCTAGAGTTTGTCCCACATTTGATTTGCAAAGGTGCATGATTACACATCTTCAAATTCAACATTGGTTAGTCAAGAAGCAAGTTCTATCATCATAGAATTGTGTTCATGTTTTTCTCTCAATTGATCAATAGTCAGAGGTCCAGTAGGTACAACATATTTAGTATCCATGTGTTGTGTAACATCATTTCCAATACCAGATAGATGAATTATTATCCTTCTTTTCCTGTTAGAAACACTGAGAGGGGGGGTGAATCAGTGTTTGTCTATTAATTATATTTCAGCCAATTAAACATAAATCAAATGTGCATCCAAAGAAACATAACACAAGAACACATAACACATGATATGATTATGGAGAACCTTGATCAGAGGAAAACTCTGGTGGGGATTAGTACCCACAAATATTGTACTAGGTATAATGAACATGTTAAAGTTCCTTTGCCCTGTTAGAAGCAGTCTTTACAATTTGATTACAATGACCTGGTTAAAGGTCGGACCCTGTTAGGAGTCTTTTACAAAACCCTATTAAAGGTATATGGCTCACTGCCCAATAAGATGAAGGCTACAACCCTCTGAATGTTGATATGCACTATATCAAAAATGAACTGTTGTAGTGACACTGCTGTCTGATCAGTTCCTTGTATGCGCGAATGCTCTTACTCCTTTAAAGAGCTATATCATCTACTGACTTCATTATACTTCTCATGTATATCTTCTTCATTCATAATAATCGACACTTGTAATATATCTTTGCATTACATACTTATATCTTCAAATCCGAATAGGTGCGACCTAAAACAAAACACTAGTCAGCCCTAAAACAAAATATACAACGCTTCCGAACAAGTTGGCTCAAGCATGTTTAATTACATTATTACAAACTTATAACTAAAGGCACATAACCATTACATTACAAAATCATTCACGCTGATCAAAACTGTAGTCAACTTCCATGCTTTGTTTCCTGGACTGCAGGTCTACTAATCTACCTATAACTTTTCTGTACTGATGTTCCATACTCTGCGCATTTGGATATAGCATGTATATACACCATAGAGTATATAACTAAGCACGCATGCTCTGGTGTGATCTCTAACATGTGCGCTGATGTACTGATCTCTGTATGTGTCTGTCTGTCCTATTTTCACCCTTAGTCATTTTTCTTTCATGACAGAACTTAAGTATGACTTTTTTGCCATGATTGACAACACAAAATGAGTCATGCTTCTTCAAGAAGTCAACTTGCCAACAATCTCCCCCTTTTTCATTTATGGCAACAAAGGAATGTGGCTAAGTTACTCAAAATGACTTCATACAAAAATGACTGTATATCATAATACTTAATGATATATACATATATACTTTTCTGTATATCCACATTCTATACTACTCCCCCTTTGACATTAATGAAAAAGGTGTGCAAAAACTGTAAGTCTTCAACATACTTACTCTATGTGGATTTCTGGGTACACAACTTGAAGAGTTTGAATCTCTTTCTGCCAAAAGACTTTCATTGCATCAACAGTCTGAAGATGCGCGCACAATGCATAAATCAGCTTCTCCATTTTTATCAGATCCATGCAGGGACCTAGATCATATGTCACAATAGTGGCATCAATCTGTCTGATGTTCTCATTGAGGACTACTAAGGATGGCACAAGTGCATTTCTTAACTGTGTTTTCCTTACCCTTATCTTGCTGATTTCCAGTTTTGCTTTCTCAATTTTGTCTAACTAACCTTGATAGACATTATTGCATATGTTCATATCTTGTGTGGAGTTTTCAACTGATTTCCTTATGTTATCCACCATTTCTTCTGCTTCTACTATCTTTTTAGTGTGCTCAGAGGTGAGCTTTACTCTATCCATGTAATTTTCAATAACCTTCTTTCCTTTTGCAGCCAACTCTTTAAGTATAGATTGCCCAATCTTTAAGGAGTTCAGATCTAAGGTAAATTTCTTTACCAATTCATTTAGTCTCTCCTTCTTGTATTCTTCTTCTGCAATTTTAGTAGCTGATTCTACTAGGCTCGTGAAATGTGTTTTGAAGTTTGTCAGTATGCTATCCACATGTTCAACTGTTTGAACTTTAGCAACTTTATTATCAGCTGGAACTAACTCATTCAAAATGTTTATTGATTCCACAAAGTGAGGGTTCCTCATTACATGTTTCTCTTTTTCCTTTTCCATGGAAAGGATGCTGATCTTGATAAGGTCATCTTCTCCCCATGCATCAAAACTTGCTGAGTCAGGAGTTAACCTTGACAACAATGAGGTGGATGGTTGAGTGGATGGTGAAAAAATAGTATTCTGACTTGTATCTACACATTCAATTTTGACATGAATTTCCTTTAATGGTGACTCATTATCTTGAGTATCTTTCTCCTTATCCAAACCTATTGGATCAATCAAAGGAATTCCATCCTGTTGTAGAGATGTGTCATCAGTGTTCATTACCTTATTGTTTACAAATGCTTCATCAAATTTATTCATATCGTTATCAGACGTTGTCATAGATATTTTTACATCATCAATCACTATAGTATCCTCTATATCTTTAGCTGTCTCAGAAGCTATTGAAATTGAGGGTGTTGAAACCTATGGACCTATCATAGGTGCTGCCTGAATTACTGGTTCTGTAGCTTGTTTAAAAGGTACTTGAGTTTCCTTTGTAGGCGTCGTTGATGGATACATATGTCTATCCATAAATACTTGTGCAAATGATTTTTTAGTCTCCTTTCCAACCTTCTCATACTCTTTGTTCATAATCTGTAGAGTTCTTGTCTTACTACAGAGATGAGGCTTTACTAGATCTAACAGAATAGCCTTCTCATCATGTGAACAGACAGGGAGAAGAGTATCCAAAGTTTCTTCTCTAATCTTCATGTCCTCTTCTATAGCATGTCTTTTCATTATCTCCAATATGTTCCATAATTGATCCGATATTACTGTCATAAGTTCAAGAACTTCATATGAGATATGATCATAGAGTGTATCTTTGTTTTTTAAATTTCTTGATACTTGTCATAGACTTTAGAGAGTGTATCTAATCTCCCTTCATTAACAATCTTGTTTCTCAAAACATTTAGACTAGGTATAAATCCTACCTCAGGAGGAGCTTGAGTATTCTTAGCTTTGCTCCGAGTGTTCCTTGAGGATGGGTGATTTGTAGCTACTTCCTTCCTTCCTCTAGGTTTCTTGCTAGGTACAGAAGGTGGAGATGAATCTAAATCAATGGTGGTAGTAGGTGCAGAGGTACTCTCCTCATTTTTCTTCTGCTTCTTCTTCTGAGCTTCATCAGTTTTCTCAATTTTAACTTGTGCAATTTTGGCTTTTTTTGCTTTATCCAAATCTTCTTGTGTGATTCCATGCATTTTCATAATTCTGGATGTAGTTCTGGATGCTTTCCTTTTGTTAACAGCAAGTTATAGTTTAATATCTTCTTCGTCGGTCTTTTCTCTGTAAGTGTCCCATCTAGGTTCATTAGGGTCTTTGGGTGCTGACAATAAGACTTGCGCATATCCTTCCAACACATGGTCTTCAACTTCATACCCAAGTGGATGAATCCACTTAGTTCTAGGCTCAACAGCCTCCATGCATGTGCAATTTGTCTCTACCATAAAGCATATTGTATCCTTGTATTTGTCAACTATCTTCTCAGATAGTCTGAACCTGTTCTGCATTTTTACCCTGAATATTTTTATATCCATATTAATTGTATCTCTTGCACTATTGTCTACTGTGGCTTTGAGAGAGATTTGAGACATTGTAGGTCTGCCCTTATCTAGATAAAGGTCTGCAACCTTTCCAACTATATGGAAATACAAATAGATGGTCAGAGATCAAAACCTGAATGTTTTGCTCCTATCATGCTTGATGATTATGATATTGTCAATTAATTGACCACGCAAGATCTCACATAGGTTGTATTGGGTGTTATCCTTCACCATTCTGATAGCTGCAAGGACTATTGCTGCAGTGTCACTATTCAACCTACTTTCTTTGCTGAAACTTATATCCAAGTATCATTGCTAAGAGTTTAATGTCATCTTCCTTGATACGGTCAATTGTCATTCCACGCCTATCACTCCTGGACAAACAAACTTTCTCAATTTGTTTCTTGACATCCTTACCAGAGGGAAACAATGGTCTAGTCATTGGAAGTCCGGTTAACTGATGGATTAGTTCTGTAGTGATGCAAATAGGGACATCACCAATCCAAAAGAGATCATCATGAATTCTTCTTAACAGAATCTTTACCCATTCTGGTTCTTCAAACTCATGCGCATTTGAATACTCAAAAATAGGGTTATCCTGTAGGTGCACAAATTCATCCTTGAATGTGAAATCTAGATTTAACATAGATTCCATGTGAGAAACTATATTATCATAGCCTAATGATTCCTTCTTACAGTAAATGTATGCGCGGATATCTTCCACATGAAAAATGCCAAGCAGGGTTTTGGAGAAAGCCCCTTCCACATCATCCAGGATGGATTCAAATGGATGCTTTTTAAATACAAACCTCTTCCTCTCTGCTACATCAAACACAACTGGGGTCGCCATACTTACTTGGTGTTTTCTTATATAGGGTTTCCACAAAATTCTGAAATGGCATGATGGCTAGGGCTCCGTTTCAAACTGATTATCTATTTGCTCCAACCACCAAACTATTATGCCTTCGTACCTAGATTTCTTAGTGCTCCAATTATCTTCAATTTCTATGCTCTCAAATGTAAATGTGAGAATGATTGACCGTGAACTTATTTTTATACAATCTGCCATATTTAATGTTTGCAACCATACACAGTGATTTTCAAACTTTGATCCTGATGCACTTCAGTCAATGCGTGAATGCATATAGCTATAACAAGTGCTTTTAACCATGAATCCAAAGGTGCATACTCTGAAGTGAGTACACCAACCGCGCAGGGGTCCTAAGATAGAATAGCTCCCCCTTAGACCAAGAAGGTCTATTCAAGTAGAAGTAGAGGCTACATCCACTGTGGATGCATCAACTACTTTGTCAACATTATTGTCCTTCTTAACTTCAACCCATATTTTGCTTGAATCTTCATTAGCTGAGACAAACTTGACTTCTCCTTTCTCTTCAAATAGTGACTTTTTAGGATCTTCTTATTTCTGAGTTTTGGATCTGCAAAACCTTGTGATGTGTCCAACCTTTCCACATGTGTGAAAAATGATAGGAGGTCTGATGTTCTTGCTCATCATGCTGCACTACTTTTCTATGTGTCCATTTTAGTTGCATATCTGACATGTAATGTTCTGCAAATTTCTTGAGAGTTGATTTCTTTGATTGCTTTGATTTATATTCCTGTGATTTTTCTGAGGTTGATTTCTTTGACTTGTTCTGCAATGTATAGCCCTATGACCAAACTTATTGTAGGAGTAGAAATAACCATTAAAAGGTCTTACCTCTTTACAATCTCTTGCCAAATGCACTTGTTTATTGCATGCATAACAAGTTCTGTTAACTTTCCTGATTTCTCTTTTAGGTGGTCTGATTTAACCTCTATAGTATCTTCAACTTTCTTAGCTTCTGAAGATGCTTCGAGTGTTTTCTCTCTCTCTGTCTCTCTCTCTCTCTCTCTCTTGTGATGATTTGAATTCATCTTGTGCTATATTGAATCCAAGACCAGTAGTGTCCCCTTTTTTCCTTTGCACATTGAGCTGGGATTGAATTGAATCAGAACTTGTGTGAATTTTATCAATCTTAGCTTTAGCTTCTGTTAATTCAGATTCCAACTTCTTCTTTATGTTTTCCAATTCCATAACTTTCATGTTTGCTTGTAGAAGTTCATCTTCCAATTGTTTTCTTTCTTTGATCTTGTCTTCAATGGTGTTTTGGCTATCTGTAAGCTATTCCTCTAGATCTTCAAGTTTATCTTTTAGGGATTTATTCTCTTTATTAAGCTTTTTGACCATTTGTCCTAGATCACTTGTAGAACAATCTTTCAGATATTTTCTTAGCCTTTTAATAAGTATTTGAGAGCCATCATTTTTCAATCTTAGTTCTTCATTTTCCTTCTCAGATCTATCAAGATCTTCAAGAGCTTCTTCGAGATTCTTTTTCAAAAGTTTTGCTTCAGCTGAGTCCATGATATCCTCAAGTGGTTAAACTTTCTTTCAAAGGACTAAAGCTCTGATACCAATTGTTAGAAACACTAAGAGGGGGGGGGGGGGGGGAATCAGTGT